>RPOG01006919.1:2393-20989 GCA_008086565.1 Thalassoma bifasciatum
GTCTCCGTTAGGTCGGGTTATTCAGTTAAAGTGACAGAGCTTCTCTCCTCTCCACATCGTCTGCTCCTACGATCAGGTTTCCATCGATCCAACATTCCCAGAGAGGAGCGAGTGAGGAGAGCTCTTCATCTCCTCCGTCCTCCTCCTCTGTCCGACACATTCATCCTCCTTTACTGAAGCTCTCTCAGTTACATCAGACCGGTCTCCTCCTGGTTCATCTTTGGCCGCCTGAGTCCTTTTGGCTCGTCTGCTCTGTTACGTAAAGTCGACCAATTAAGAACTTTATGGCCTCAGGTCATCGAGCTGCTGATCCTCTGTGCTCGGCGTGTGTCAGCGGCTCATGTTGACCATCAGAAGTATGGTGCATCCTTTCAGAATAAAAGCACGTTTATTGTGCTGCGTGTTCAGCTGTGCGTCCTGCAGCTCCGTCCTCTGCTCGTTGCCGGTTGCGGTGGAGAGAGCAGATGTTTCTGCTGTTTCTGCTGTTTCTGCCTCGCTGACAGTGGTGTCATTGTGAGCCGCAGTATGTCAGGGGTTGGTGGTGTTGGTGACGCCTACGCGCCGACTCTAACAGCACATTCCTCTCAACACCAGGCGGAAACCATGGAGACGACTGCTCGTCAGCAACAACACTGAGCTGAAAGTCCTGACCTCGGCTTCAGAGCTTCATCTTCCTCCAGACCTCTCACTCTGATCAGAATTCCTCTGACCTGATGAATATTCCATTGGGATGTTTAGGATACTGATTTTTACTGTGAAGCCTTTTTAAACATCCTTAAGCTGCTGTCGAGTGTTGACATTTAGAGTTTCCTCTCCATGGCCTCTCACTCTCAAAATCGAATCGCAATCATTATTTCCTATATTCCAATTGCAATTTTTTTGTGCAGTTATTTCTAGTTTCTCATCTTCTCTGTTTTTAAACAAACTCATTGTAGAACATGAACAGTTACATTAATTACAGCACAACAACAACAAACCACTACCACTACAACTGGGACTGATTTTTACACATTTTACCCACTTTTCTCTTCTTTTTTTACCACTTTTGAACCAGTTTTTTATATCTTCTTACTATTTTCCAGGTTCGACCCGAATTTTCTTGCCATTCATGCCCATCATTTTTCCACTTTTCTTTCTTTTTTTTTTACCACTTTTCTCTTCTTTTTCTACCACTTTTGAGCCATTTTTTATACCTTCTTACTATTTTCCAGGTTCACTGCCAATTTTCTTTCCAATTTTTGTTGTTTTTGCCTATTTTGTTACACTTTTCACTCCCTTTTTTGCCACTTTTGGACCATTTGTTGCAACTAACTAACTTTTTTCGAAGTTTTAATCCCAACTTTCTTGCCATTTTTGTTGACTTTGACCATTTATTACCACTTTTCACTGTTTTTGTCACTTTTTTCACCATTTTTGCCGCTTTCTGAATTATTTAAGGTATTCTCCAAAATTTTCTAGCTGATTATCGTGGCTTATTGGCCATTTTATTAACTTTTCACTCTTTTTTGCCTTTTTTTAAGTATTTCCAGGTTTTACCCCATTTTAAATGCCAATTTATGTTGCTCTTTTGGCAAATATTCCCACCTCATATAAGTTTTATTGCTACTTTTTGCTGTTTTTACCTCTTTTTCCCACTTGTATAGTTTCTTTTGTAAAGGTAGTTTTTAACAGTTTGTCTCTTTGGTTGAGTAACTCTGGTGTAGAGCAGAAAACATCTGCTGCAAAAACTGTAGCTGATATTTTGACACATTCCAGGTTATAGAAATATTTCTCTGTCTGAGATTAGATTATTGCAACAGGACATATTGCGATTTAAGATAAATAAGTGAGACCTTAGTGCATGAATTCTCTCTCAGATTTCCGTCTTATTTAGAGGTTACGATGAAAAAGACATGAATAAGGCTGAGAAAAGGATGAGTGTTTGGTTTTTGTCTCTGAGAAGAGACCCCTCTGTCCTCCTTTCTCTACCTTTCTACTCTTCTCCATCCTCCGAGACATTATCTTTCTTCACTGCTCTTCTCTGGCCTCTTCTCCTTCATCCTTTTTGTCCTATTTTCTCTACCTTTCTACTCTTCTCCATCCTCCTGCACTCTGTCTTTCTCTTCATCCTTTTTTCCTCTTTTCTCTACCTTTCTACTCCTCTCCATCCTCTTGCACTTTATCTTTTTATTCACCACTCTTCTCTGGCCTCTTCTTCTTCATCCCTTTTGTCCTCCTCTACCTTTCTACTCTTCTCTATCCTCCTGCACTCTGTCGCTTTACTTCGCTTCCCTGGCCTCTTCTCCTTCATCCCTTTAGTCCTCCTTTCTCTACTTTTCTACTCTTCTCCATCCTCTTGCACGTAATCTTTTTCTTCACTACTCTTCTCTGGCCTCTTCTTCTTCATCCCTTTAGTCCTCCTTTCTCTACCTTTTTCTCTTCTCCATCCTCCGAGACTCTATCTTTCGTTTCGCTGCTCTTCTCTGGCCTCTTCTCCTTCATCGTTTTTGTCCTCCTTTCTCTACCTTTCTACTCTTCTCCATCCTCCTGCACTCTGTCTCCTTACTACTCTTCTCTGGCCTCTTCTCCTTCATCCCTTTTGTCCTTCTTTCTCTACCTTTCTAGCAGAGCAAACCAAAGCACCACAGAGAAAACTGTTGTTGTTGGAGAGAATAAGTATGAAACAGACTCAGACGGAGCGTGGGCCGGGTGTCTGAAAGGGCGATCCTTCAGGAGCAGGGTGTGTGTGTGTGTGTGTGTGTGTGTGTGTGAAAGAAGAAGCTAAAAATAGTCGAGTGTCTCTGAAGGCATCACAGAGGAATCACCTCTGCAGCCTCCAGCACAGACGCCAACAGAGAAACAGGACGCTACTGAGCATGTGCGAGACCTGCTGAATGGGAAGTGTTCTGCCTTAATGCATGGGGATTGTGAGTGTGTAAGTGTGTGTGTGTGTGTGTTTGCTGCTGCTGCTGCTGCTTTTGTTGTTGTACTTCTTCTGCAGGACTTCACTTCTTCAAAGCGATTACAGCAAAAATCAACATAACGATTAATTGAAGCTTGTACCTTGATCTTTGTTAATGCTGGATTATCCTTCTCTCCACTCAGTTTATTTTGTATCTGGTAACCTGATAGTTCACCACAGCTCTGAATGAATCAGTCTGAAGACAAACAGTGGAGTCATATCTCCTGTTTTTCCCCTCAGAATTAAACTGAACACCTTAAAACAAAAAACACCTTAACACAATTGTACAAGTCAGCTGATTAGAAAAGAAATGATGGACAGTCTTTTCTCAAACTCTGATACAGACATCATTCTGAAACAGGGTAAACTGAAATCTAAGCGAGTGTTTGTGTCTTAATTTTAGTCAGAATTCTCTTTTTAGTCTCGATACAAACCACATTCAACTGACAAGTCCAGAAAATGTCTCATCTTGAGATTTTTAAAGACAAAAATTACGTCTTAATTTCTTGAAGCGAGTTTAAAAAAATCTGCTAATGGTGTAAGAAAAATTTACTCGTCAAAGGCCTTGAATTTGGATTAATGTCTTAAAACAAGAAACTTCTTCATTACCCCATCGGCAGATTGGTTTTCTTCCTCACAAGCAATTCAGAAATAATTTTTGTTTCTAAATAACTTGAAACAAGATGTTTTTATGGACTGGTCTGGTTAATGTTGCTCATATCGAGACCAAAAAGACAGTTTTTAATATAATTAAGAGAAAAACACCTGCTTGGATTCCAGTTTTTTGCAGAGAACACTCTTAAACGGGCATTAATAGCTTTATTTTATTTATACAGCACTTTTCAAAGCAATGTTACAAAGTGCATCACAGAAATTAAAAACTTTGCCAAGAAACAAAAGAGAGTACATGAAGTGGAAGAAGAAGAGAAATAAGAGAGAAAAAACAGCAGCAGGAAAGGGGAAGAAAAAACAGGTAAAATTAAAACACTGTTAAATCAAATAGTTTAAGGAAGACAGAGGATTTAAGACCCTGCCTGTGATACCGTCAAAGGAAAAAAATAAAAACAGGATAAGACGCTGCTTTACTGTAGGATTTATCAAGTTATATGGCGCCATTTATGGATAAATATCCTACACAATCAGCTCCAGACTCACAGTTTTTGCAGAGTATCCGCAGTCATGCACTAAAATTCTGCAGCTTCAATAGTTTTATTTTTGTCACTTGATTTTATTTTGTGTCTTAGTGTTTTGTTTTATGCCTAGTTTGCACTTCACGAGTGTGTCAAAACAACTGACATGTAATTTATTTCAGGTCCAAACTGCTCATGTTTCACTGTCGGCTCAGTGTTTGAGATTTCCCCCCATGATGCTTCTGAAAAACTGAAATCACCAACACGACAGTTTTACGTTGGTTTGAAGCTCTAAATGTCAGTTTTGATTATTTTCTGATTAGTATCTACAGGAAACGTGGAGTTTTCCTGAGGTCAGGGATGGTCTGACTCAGATTTCATCCCCTCAGAGCTTCACTGATCCAGATACAGTCTGGACCAGATCCATCACTGAGACTGGATCCTGTGTGTGTGTGTGTGTGTGTGTGTGTGTTCGTGCTCCAGTGACTTCGATGTCGCATCGATTGACTTTGTTGTAAACTCGACGGTTGGGATGTTCGGTTTCCCAAAGAACATGCTGTCATGCTGCGAGTGTGTGTTTCATGGTTGGAGGTTGATTTTCACACTCGGTTCATTGTCATTGACACCTTGTTACACACACACACACACATACACACATACACACACACACACACACACACACACACACAGTGATTGCCTGAGTGTTGGACTCTGAGCAGCTGTTGGACTAAGCAGGTTTGTGTCCTGAGGGAGCTGCAGAGTGTCAACACACACCCTCTGTGTATCATCTGTCTGTGAACTGAGTGAGTGTGTGTGTGTGTGAGCTCCACCGTCCCCTCTGTAGTGACTGAAAGCAGCTGAACCTGAAGCTGTCACACTCACACACTCTCACATCTCCTCTCTGGGGGCAGACAACCTGAGATATTCTCCTAAAGATGATTTCAACCTGCAACAATCAGGTGTCAACGGTGTGTTTTTCTCCAGCTGTCTGTGCTTTATTTTTCTTTATGTGAAACCTTTGAGGAAAGCTTGAATCCGTCCTGTCGGTCCCCTGTCCAAGGATTTCAGTTAGAGTTTTGTGGCGGTCTATTCAGTCAGATCTCTCTCTTCTTATTGTTACAGACTTGTTAAGCGGCGCCTGAGCTTTGACACCAACTCAAAACCTTTCACCGTTTCCTCAGATTCTTCCCATAAAGTCAACGAGAAACGTCAACACATTTTCTCTCACTTCTTCAATATTTCAGACATGCAGATCATGTGAATTCCCAGATTCCTCCTCTTCCACATCCTCCCTTCGCCCTCCTCCTTCTCCTCCTTCTCCTCCTTCCTCTCCTCTCTCACGGCGCAGCGCCTGGCAGACAGGAGGTAGGCATGTATTTGGGTCACAACAGCAGGATGCCAACTCAGCTAACTGAGCCGCAGAGCTGCTGTTTGGGATGTTGGCGCTGAAGCTGTCAGCCAGTCCAACCAGTGCAGGCTGCTGCACTATACTGGGAGAATACTGGGGGAATACTGGGAGAATACTGGGAGAATACTGGGGGAATACTGGGAGAATACTGGGGGAATACTGGGAGAATACTGGGAGAATACTGGGGGAATACTGGGGGAATACTGGGAGAATACTGGGAGAATACTGGGGGAATACTGGGGGAACACTGGGGGAATACTGGGAGAATACTGGGAGAACACTGGGGGGATACTGGGGGAATACTGAGGGAATACTGGGAGAATACTGGGAGAACACTGGGGGAATACTGGGGGAATACTGGGAGAGTGCTGGGAGAGTGCTGGGGGAATACTGGGGAATACTGGGAGAATACTGGGGTAATACTGGGAGAATACTGGGAGAATACTGGGAGAATACTGACCTTCATTATTCTTTTATGGCCTCAAAAAATACCAAAGAAGAAGAATTTAATAACATGAGACTGCAGGGTCAGACTGTCTGAAATAAACTTATGGGGCCTGAAGAGTTTCATCCTCCAGACAGATTATAAAAGCAGATAATTAAAGCAGTAAAAAGTATAATTTTACACGTTGAGATGGATCACAGCAGGATCATTTAGTGCCACGGAGGAGAAGCCGACGAAGAGCAGGTGAGGACGAGGAGGTAGTTTTTATGTTGTTTTTATGTTTAATGAAGTTTTCTGGTTGATACGGTCAACAGAGACGGATTAAACTGCAATTAATACCTCGCCAAAGTGAGAATCACTTAAAAGCTCAACAAAAACTAAAGACGACACCTAAAAGTTTCTGCAGATGAAAAGCAGACATGACGCTCTGAGAGATTTCCTCACCGTGTGCTCCGACCGTTCAGATTAATCCAGATTATCTTCATGTTAAAACACAATCCCCGTCTCACCGAGGCTCACACACAGGCTCCGAGGCTGCGTCTGATTGGTTCACAGCCTGCGATGAAAGCTGAACACGAGAGAGTGATGAGATGCAGGATGTCTCAGCAGCCTCCAGCACGGCCTGGAGTGAAGCTCCCGTTAGCTTCAGTGGACCCTCCAGAGCTGCAACGTCATCATCTGTGTGTGTGTGTGTGTGTGTGTGTGTGTGTGTGTGTGTGTGTGTGTGTGTGTGAGTGTGTGTGTGTGTGTGTTGCAGCTATATTAGTAACTCCCGTGCTTTCTTGAGAGAGACATCAGGGCTCATTAACAGCCGCGGTGTGACAGGCGAGTCGAGTCAGGTCGGAGTCATGTTGGAAATTAATTTGCACGGGAAACGTTGAGTTATTGTGTGAGATAGGGAGAGAGGGCGAGAGAGGGAGAGAGAAGGAGAGAGAGAGCGGTGTGCTCTCAGGAGAAGGTGACGGCACATTCAGAGACTAATTATGAAGCCGGGGCTGCGGGCTCTGAAGGTTTGGCTGCAGGGCTGAATATTTCAGCACAAACCGGGCTTACATGTGGGCTGACGGCGTAGATTTATGTTTAATAAGTTCAAATGTGCAGTGATTACTCCTCCTCTCCAGCCTCTTTATGAGATGATCTGTTCTGTCTGATTTAAGGAGCTTGTTCAGTCACTACCTGTTGTTTCAGTCGTCTACAGGAGCCGAGATCTTTTTTGTTTGGGTTGGTCTCTCCTGTTCTGTTTGAGTAACATTTATAAGTGAGATACAGGCTGTCGTCCTGATAATGACAACACAAATATCTGTAGATTCTCCAACACATTGCTTAAGGGTTAAAGAATAAAAACTTCACCTTTAGTCTTGTTACAGATCTGACACGTTTTCTTCTCCATCATTATTTCTTCTCCTCTGACATAAAAGAGACTCCAAACTAAATCCCAAGGTGACATTTTGATGAAAGTCACATGAAAGTCTGGAGCTGTAATTTTGAGTAGGATAACTCACACTGCAAAAACTGAAATCTAAGCAAGTCATTATGTCTTATTTGTAGTAAAAAAAATGTCTTATTTTTCTTGATTTAAGCCACATTCACCTGGCCAGTTCATAAAAATGTCTTATTTCAAGTTTTTCAAAGACAAAAATGAGGTCTGAATTCCTTGTAACAAGTCAAAAAAATCTGCCAATGAGATGAGAAAAATTCACTCATAAAGTTTCTTGAAATTAGAAAGATATCTTAACTTTTTTCTTTTCCAATTTACAGATTTTTTTTGACGTGTTACAAGCAATTCAGACCTCATTTTTGTATCAAATAACTTGAAATAAGACATTTTCCTTGACTTATCAATTTAAATGTAGCTCATATCAAGAGTAATAAGACAGTTTTTACTAAAAAATAAGACATAATGACTTGCTTGGATTTCAGTTTTTGCAGTGTTCCCTCTTTATGACTTTAAAGGCACTGCGAGGACTCTATTTGAAGTCTGTGATGTTTTTAAAAGGATTAAGACTACATTACCCATGAGCACTTTCACTCACTGCCATGAAGACATAACACTTGCCAAGGTGTGCATCTGTTCTGGGGCAGATTTTCTTTTTACTGCTTCTTTTCTTTGCAAAGCAACAAGGTGATATATTTATTTATAGCCTTAAACAAGACAACAATCAAACTCTGTAACCCCAGTTTGTAGTTTAGTGTCGAGGTGAGCAGATTATTTGTTCGTGTTCATCACAGTCTGGTGCTGAAATTAACCCGTAGCGCTGTCTGTGGTGCTGAATTGATAAAGAACACTGCAAAAACGGAAATCCAAGCAAGTCATTCTGTCTTATTTGTTGTAAAAATGGTCTTATTGTTCTTCATTTGAGCCACATTCACCAGACCAGGTCATAAAATGTCTTATTTCAAGTTTTTTAAGACAAAAATGAGGTGTAAATTGCTTGTAACAAGTCAAAAAAAACTGCCAATGGGATAAGACGAATTCGCCCGGGAAGTTTCTTGAAATTAGAAAGATGTCTTAAAACAAGAATCTTTTATCTTATCCCATTGGCAGATTTATTTTTACTTGTTACAAGCAATTGATGCCTCATTTTTGTCTTTAAAAAACTTGAAATGAGACATTTTTATGACCTTGTCTAGTAAATGTGGCTCAAATCAAGAAAAGTAAGACAAATTTTATTAGAAATAAGACGTAATGACTTGCTTAGATTTCAGTTTTTGCAGTGAAGTGGGTTGAATTGTTTCTTTGCAAGATCTGGTTTTGACTCTGTTGAACTTTCTACACTTTGTAACTTTTTAAAGAACAGGTTAAAAATGGGTTTGTAGAGTTCTTGGATTAAATAAACCAGATCTCCTTAACCAGCTTTACCTCTGTTATTCTGGTGTTATTCTTCTGTAAGTGCATGCATACACATTTTTCATTCCTCTTTATGATTTATATTTGCTTGAAAACACTTTGGGTCACACCTGTTTTATTAAAATCTCTATTTTCCTTCGAATTGTGGATCCATTAACGCTATTTCCCCATTTAATTGCAACCAAATAATCATCATTTTCTGCGTTTTCTTTTAACTGACAGCATGCTTTTTCTATTCTTTTATTATAACCAACTCCTCTGTGTGCTGAGTTTGTTGTGGCAACATGGCAGGAAAAAGAAACATCCAGCTGTAATTGTTTTCACAGGATGAGAATTCATTACAATTCAGACGTAATTAGCCGTCAGTGTGTGGGGGAGTCAGAATTAAAACATGCTGGAAATAATCAGCATTTGGCCCGAGCTGAATGGGGAATTATCCTGTGAATTCCTATAGAAGCTGTAATGGAAACACAAATTTAAACATGTGGAAAAACAGTCTGCATTGTTCCAGCGAATCAACACCAACGGGGGACGTGTGAAAGGTTTAAATTGAAAATCAGCAGCTTATTAGTGTCGTTTAATTTACAGAAGCCTGAGCTGAGCAGGAGGGAAAAATCTCTTTACCTGTTAAACCTCGATCGACGGTTTCCTCTGAGACTTCTTCTCTTTTACTCAGGGGTTTGGTGTTAAAACAAGGTTTCATCTGTTTACTTCATCAGGCTGCTAAATGAGAGATGCAACAGTTTACTTCTTATAGTGAAGAATCAACACAACATAATGAGGACTTAAAATGATGATGTATTTTTCAGGGAGAGTGAAAATAAATAATCTTAGAAAGGATTATGTGTTAGTTTAAATAGTTCAGTAGCATGAACAAATCTTCTTCTTACTTAACAGCTTTGTCCATTCTTACTGCACCAACATTCACTAAACTGGTAGCTCAGTTTGTCTTAATGTAAAAACAAACACTTGTAGTTTCTACCTTGATAATTTCAGGAATTATTTTTGTGAGGTTTTGTTACCCAAAAAGTGCAACAGTAAAGGTTTAGTCAGTTTCCAAACTATGACATTTATCTGCACTAGGGTTTAGGGCTGAACAGTTTTAGAAAAAGATCTAATTGCGATTTTTCTGGCAGATACAGCGATTTCAATTCGATTCACGATTTTCTTTAAATCAAACTTTAGTGAAATTTTCACAATTTTAAGTCAATTTACAAACTTGACAGAAAATTACATCAAACCATTGAAACATCAAAAGCTTTTACTCAAATGCGAAGATGAAAATAAAAACTGAAGGTAAGAATTGTTTCCAACTTTGAGATAAAAGGTCAATATTTTAATATGAAAAGGGAGAATTTTGAGAAATAAAGACAAAATTCTAAGACAAAAAGTCAATAAACTTCCAGAGTTTAAGAAATAAATTCAATATTATGTGAAAAAAGTCCAAACTTTCCCATTTAAGGTCAAAATTTTAAAATGACTAAAGTCTGTGTTTTGAAATAAAGGCAGTGTTTGAGATAAAAAGTTGAAATTTTGATATAAAAATTCAAAACTCTAAGATTTAAGTCAAAATTATACGAAATAAATGCAAAATTAAAGGGAAAAAAGGCAAAAAAAAAAAATTTAAGGAGATTTTTAGATAAATAGTCGAATTTTGACTTTTCTCAAATCCCTAAAACATAATCCTGTTATTTCTAAACCGGACTTTCTAAATTGTTTTCTTAGTTATAAAAACTTAAGAACAAAAAGAGCTGAACGAGTGGTTCAGGGAGCATGAGACGTCTTTTTTCAGAGTCCAGACCTTAACTCCATTGAGAATCTTTGGGATGTGCTAGAGACTTTCCCATCATCAAAACAAGAAATTAATGACACACTGGATGGAAATAAATATTGTGCAGATAATTGCAGAAGATCATCGTGTGCTGTCATCAAATCTAAAGGTTCTCCAATAAAATATTAGAGTGTATTTCGTCCATATCCCCCCCTTAATGGAGAACACTTTCCTTGGTACCAAGAGACGCCTGAAGGACAGGTGAGCGTTGGTTTCATCAGTCTGTAATGATGGCTTGAGCTTATTTTGAATTTCATAAGTATCGATCTGAACCGTGTGTAATGACTGGACTCAGAGTACGAGTCTTCACTTCGCTTTGATTCTGTTTATTCTCTAGTTGATATTCAGTGAATCCAAACGTTTCTCAGATTTCACCGCCTCGTTTTTCAGTGTTTCTCTGTCAAACGCTCCGAGTGAAAGTGCAGAAGACGAGCAGGTTTCACTGTAATAAGTTCGGAGTGGAGAGGTTGCGTCATAGGATCGGGAGTTTGGCGTCAGCACCTCTTTTTCTGTATTATCAGAAGCATCTCTCCTCCTTCTCTTCTTTCTTTTCCTTTCATCATGTAGCTGAACCAGACGTGGAGTAGCGCTCTCTCTCTCTCTCTCTCTCTCCAGTGGGTTAATTACTGTGTGTAGCTGCTTCCCCCTCACTCCTGTGAGTTACATAAAGCTGAACTCATTAAAGTCAAGAGCTGAAGTTTTTGCCGCTCTCTCGTCAGGACGAGGTTTCCGTCTGATGGCAGCGAGGCAGAGACGCGGTCGTTAAACTGTCCTGAGAGCTGTCGGGAAAACTTTACGGAGCTCAGAGTCACTGCAGCTCACCGCGCTCGAGAATTCAGACTGAGTTACAGCTTTCAGCAGGAGATACAGAGGGAGAGAGACGCTGAAGGTGGACTAAAGTTCATTTTTCAGTCACACACCTTCAACAGGTGAAGCCAGTTTGGATGTGTTACCTGAGGCAGGAGGAGGTGATGTACTTCTGCACCTCTGCGCTGATTTCAGATGTTCAGAGCAACTGCTCCAGCTGTGCAACACCACGGAGGTCAGATTATGTTCCAGAAACTCTGAGCTGGGTTTGTCATTGATCAGACAGGAATTTAAAGGGCCAGCGTTCAGGCTGAATGTTTCTGATTGGTGGAGCAGTCACAGTGTTTTGTGATGGACTTGGTTTAAGACAGTGGTTCCCAACCTTTTCCAATTATGGGCCCACATTTAAGTCTCAAAAATGTTCATGATCCACCTCCAACCAAACAAGTACGAAGACTGTATGAAGCCTTATTGGAGCTAGATTTGTAACAAAGACCCAAAATTTAGGGAAAAAAAATGTTATAAAACCCAAAACGTAACAACTGGTCAATAATGTAACAGATGCAGAGCCCAAAACGTAAGAACCATTTGCCCACAATGTAACAACTTGTTTAATTTTAGGTCAGTGATCACATTTTTGGGTTATACAACATTTGTTATTACATTTCAGGTTTTATTGCATTTTTTTTAAATTGCATATAAGGTCTTTGTTAAATTTGGGGTCCTGGAACTACTAAAAAAGGTAGATAAAAAGTCGAAATTATGAATATAAACAGCTAAAACTATAAGATAAAAGTCACAATTTTTGATGAAACAACAATAATAATAATACATTTTATTTATAGAGCGCTTTTCTGGATACTCAAAGACACTTCACAGACATTAAAAACATCAAATAAAACAACACAGTAATAATAACAAAAATAATAACCTATGACAAGGAAAAGAAGACAAAACAAAACCATGGGATACATTTAAAAGCAGTTAGACAACAATGTTTTGATAAAATGTCAAAATTTTAAAATAAAATTCTAAAATTATGAAATTAAAAGTCAAATTTTCAAGTTGATATGTCAAAAATTTGGTGGTAAAATGTTAAAATTATTATCTTAGAATTTTAACTTATTTCACAATTTTGACTTTTTATCTCAAAATTTTAACCTAATTTGGGGAAAAAAATCAACGAAGCCAGTTTTTAAAATTATATTTAAATATATTTATCTCGTTTTTTTACTGGAAGAAATTGGCTTTCATTTGATTTCTCTCTCTACCTTGTTTCATCCTTCATTTCTGGTAACTTACCCAATTTGATTTATGAATCTGGGTTTTAGTTTTACACACAATCACTACATTTCCCATCATGCAGCTGGATATTATCTGTCATCAAATCCCTCAGAGTGAGATTATTTTAAAGATTTCCTCTTCACAGTTGCAGTTTATAGAACATGTGAAGATCATCAGGGTTTTTTATGAGTTAATTTTCTTTCTTAATCCATTTTTTAATCTTTATTTCCTGTTTGTGTCGGCTCTGATGCTGCAGAATCTGAGAGTACGTCGTCGACGACAGTGAGCCTGGTTTCTCTGACATCATTTGGATAAATTCTCTGTCGTCGTCTTTTTCTTCCTGCAGCTTGTGTTTCCGATGATCAGTGATGGCATCCACAATTACCAGCTCCTCTGCCTGCCCCTGAACGCAGCAGGACGCCTTTTCACTCTCGCTCTCCTCCTCTTCCTCTCCCTCTGGAGGCTTGACCCGCTTTCTTGGCCTCCCCCCTCCGTCTCCCTCTCCTCCCCCCTCTCTCTCTCTCTCTCTCCGTGTCGATGCAGAGGAACGAAGGGGAGAAAAGGAGGAAGAGGAGGAGGAGGAGGGGCTGATTACCTCATTAACCGGGGGAAGGGGGGCTTTGTCAGAATACGGAGAAGGATGGTGTGAGGGAAATTATATTCAATACATTCACATCACCGGGGGAGCAGAGGGGGTGAAGGGGGGGTGATGGAGGAGGGGGGGGCTAACCTTGACACAGATATCCTCCACTGAAACAGATTTACAGAGTGTGTTCAAAGACAGAAATGACTGAAATTACAGAAAAGAGATTAAAAACTCCGAAACAGCTGATTGGACGCTGGAGCCGAGCTTCTCCATCATCTGTTGCCAGGTAGATTTTTAAACCGAGCTCTAACCATTGGTCTCTCCTTCTCTCCTCTCTCCTCATGCTCTGCTCTGATTGGACGGCTGCTCCCTGCTCCAAACATGCTGATCTGGAAACAGGTAAGAGCATCTTGTGCCTTTTTTAATAGATAAACAGATTATTATTGAATATAAAATGTTTCTGTGAGCATCCTTGTTTTTGTTTTTTATGATTCTCAGAACTCTGAACTTTTGAGGCTGAAGTTTGGTAGTTTTGTCCTCGACTGCAAAAACTTAAATTTGAGTGTGTTGGTGTTTTACTTCAATTAAAAAAAAAAGGTCTTGTGCGTCTGTACTTTCAAAATAAAAGCACAGTTTTCTTCTGAATAGAAGACAAGAGGAGCCAAACATGAGCCAAAAACAGAAAAATCTTACAGAAAGTTTTGGTAAGACTTTACCCACAGGAATTGGGAAATATATAGCCTACCTTTTAAAAATGTATTTCTTTCAATTAGCCTCTATATTTCATTACAATTGGGTGAAAATTAATATATATATTCTTTAAAATAATGTCTGAATTTAACTGTATATTAATCACAATCAGTAAGTGACTGTTTTGTTCAGTTTCTTTGAAATTCTCTACAAATTTGGAGGTTAGTCGGTGAAAATTAGTGAGTAATTTATCACCAATTGTGGACATAACTTAAAATTACTCAAAATTAATTCAATAAATCAGCAGCTATTTATCCCCAACTTCTCTGGAAAAATCAGAATAAAGTTACACAATGATGTTGGGACATTTCTCCATTAATTTTGTAATGAATTGTGATTGATTTCATATAAATTATAAACTAATTGTTCCCTTCTTACCTTAAAATTCAAAGAAAATTAAGAATAAATTGAACAAAATGATTACTTTCCAATTATCACTTGCTTAAAATGACATTTGGACATTATCTAAAAGAAAGTACATGCTTATTTTCACCCAATCATCAAGAAATTGGAGCAAAATTTCAAATAATTAGAAATAAAGTTTGTTTAATTATTACCTATTTACACTGAAGTTTGCAAACTTGTAAAAAAAAGTGTTTCCAAAGTTTTTTGTGACAGACTTTTGGATTACATACACCTTTAAAAGAACTATTTATAACAGTGATTCCCAACCTGTGGTCCGTGGCCCCCTGGTGGGCCGCGGAGATATTGCAAGTGGGCCGCCAAATCATTTTCAAAATAGTCTGAATTTTAATGAAGGGTAATTATATAAAGATGTAAATGTACAGAATAATGTTTAGATATTAAAACTTGGTTACATTTGTTAGGATATTCAACATGTTTAAACGTTTGTATATAAGAAAAGTCCTTGAAGAGGGCAAGTTAAAGCCCAACATGTAACATGACCCCAAATTTAACAAAACCCTGAAATTTGATTAAACAAATGTTGTATATCCCAAGACTATAATCACTGACCCAACATTTAACAAGTTGTTACATCGTGGGCAAATGACTTTTACCTTCTGGGCTCAGCACCTGTTACATCATTGACCAGTTATCACATTTTGGGTTTTATTACATTTTTTTTCTTACATTTCGGGTCTTTGTTACAAATCAAGCGCTAACAAGGTGCTATACAGCCCCCATAATTATATGGTCAGAGGTGGGCCGCGAAAAATTTTTGAGACTTAAAAGTGGGCCCTGAATTGGAAAAGGTTGGGAACCACTGATTTATAAAGAAAAAAACAAGTTAATGACTATAAATTTTGTTAAATATATATAGAAAAGCTGGTTGTTTTGCCCAGGTTTCTCCTACACATGCAGAGAATACGTCCATGAAATCCATAAAAATCAAACCATGACAGAAATAATATTCAGCCTCACTTATTCTCTCCTCCTCACACACACCGAACCTTATTAGCTGCAAGTATATATGAAAAAAAGAGAAAGACCTTGAGCCGTCGCTGCCTGACCAGTCCAATCAGATATTTCTTCACTGATCTGTGACTGAGATGTTTTCACATGAGCGGCCTGCGATGTGTAATTCATGGTAAAAAATCGATGCTCCGGCCCATTTCCATCTCTGTGATCTCATTAGCTTGTGGGCGGCCGACGGCGGCGCGAACATCTCTCTGTCAGAACGTCCTCGCACAAATCAGACTCATTGGTAAAGCAGCCGCAGCAGTTAATCGATGTTACAGGGCGGCAGGTTGCTCTCCGCTCACACGATTGGTCCAGAAAAAGGAGGGAGGCGTCATGTGACTGACAGAAAGGTGAGCAATTAGACGGCCGACGTGAGGACGAATCGATGTGTTTTTGGTTCATGTGAGGCTGAGAAACAAAATCTTCGAAAAGAGGAGAAAGAAACGGACGCTGCTCGTCTCTGTAATGAGATGTAAATAGGCCGAGGCTCAGTTTTTGGGGGCTGGCAGGTCTGATTGAAATGTGAGAGGCAGTGGGCTCATCAATCTGTCCAGACAGCTACAGATGGTTCCCCGACAGCCGGGAAACTCCATCAGAGCCCCGCTGAGCCGCTCTGCCGCTGGATGACGAACTCCTCGCTCTCCACCTTCCCTCTGAGCCCCGTTCCTCTGCAGATATAAACTCTGGAGTCGGAGGATGTTTCAAAGTGATTTTCTTCCATTTCAGAGATTTAGAGGAAAGAGTTCCTTCAACACAGAGACCTCATTCATCATATTTTCAGATTTAAATGGTTTTTAGGTTTTAAATTTGCTGCAGTGAATCCTTTCTCAAAGTGTCAAAGATTGACTTCTTTTCCTTAGAGTACCATGATTTTTAAGACCAGGAGCTGCTGCTGTGTTTCTATCTTTGAAGCCAAAGACTCCGTACACAGAAACCAGACTTCGGCCCAATTCCAATTCCTGTCTTAACCCTCAGGCTCAACCCTCAATCTTAGTCGTCAAAACCAAGTGTTAAGGGCTATTTTGTGACTTAGAAATGGGACACCCCTTAAATGCAACCGTCCTGACAAGTATCCACAGTAATTAAACTCTAAAAATTGAATGTCAGTTATTGTAAATGGAAATTAAAAATACAGTGGCATTATTTTATGCTTGAACCTTTTTAAATAAAACATTCTTTGCAAATAAAAAGAATTCTAAAGCTGTTGAGAAATGTAAAAAACTTTTGTCCCGTAATTTTCACCTTGTCAAATGTCAGGGTGGTGCAACCGTAACATTAGACTTTTATTTTAAAGTGAAGAGAATAAAACAGGAAACAGGAAACTGCATCAGCCAGAGGAGCCCAAATGACATTTGTGACCAAGTGGAAAAGTTTGTAGATTTTTCTGAAATACTGATAAAAAAGGTTTTTTCACTTCATTGGTGACTGGAACAATTTCCATGTCAGGTGGAACAACCAATGTAATAATGTGAAATGTTATTTTAACATCAAATTATTCATCTTATTCACAAATAAAACAAATGAAACACACAAAATGAAAATGTGCGAGTCACTACAGACACTGAGAGATACTTGCCAATAATTTCACACAGAAAAAATAACAGGAACATATAAATATATTTTCATATATTTGGTTGCACCACCTGACTTTTTTGGGTGCTCAAATTAAAAATACTAAAAAATAATGAACCTAAAAACTTTGAAATGTTAGTCAACTACTGAAATCTGTTAGAAAACATAATTCTTCTCTCAGAAATATGTTTTTATCCATTTTCAAAGAACTTTTTAAAATTACGTTTTTAGGCCCTCTTTTTGTCATTGACCCGGGCGTTGAGTTGGAGGTGAAACCCTGAAGGTGGAGGAATCAAGCATCTTAAAAACGTTCACACCACAGAACTCGACTATGTTTCTATTTTTAACTCAATTAGCTCAAAGTTCTCCCTCCTGCTTCCCGTCCAGCTCCTGTTTTCTTTTCTGTCTCTCCTGCTCTCCTCTCCTCCTCCCTGCAGTCGTTCAGCTGCAGCAGTCGGCTTATTCCCAGCCCAGGGTGAGAGTGAGTAAAGAAAAGACAGAGGAGGAGACCACCACTGCCCTTCGACTGCGTTCGCTCTGATGCTGTCAGAAATCTCAGCCTGGAGAGCTGCACAGGCCGCTTTCTTGACTCCAGGCTCTTTCAGTGTGTGTGTGTGTGAGTGTGTGTGGGTGGCAGACGGTGGCCTGCAGGTCCAGCAGCCCACAGCTCTACATGATTGAAACGATTTCTGCGTGCCAAAACACCAAACCCACAAAGAAGAGAAGATATCTGCCGGCGTGAGCTGACTCACTCTGATCTCTTCACTTCACCAATTAGTTCAAAGCTCCGAGGCTTTTTGTTCTTTTGTTAGAAGATCCTCGTTCGTCTGACGTCACCTCTCAGTCACAGGTTTTATCCTCCGTCTCGAACGCGGATACGACACAGAGGATTCAGTCTGCGCCGTCCTCACAGTCTGAATTTATCCCGATCAATATGAAGAGTGATTTTATTCAGAGAGTCAATGCTTCCTCTCTCAGCAGGAGCTCTGTTAACCTGTTTAATGAAGGCCTACGGGGGCACGTTTGAGCCAGTCAGATGAAGCTAAGCTCAAGATAATTGGTGCCAGTTTAGTGATGAATGAAAAAGAGATTTTGGATCCAGGAGGAGGAGGAGGGAGATGTTGGGAACAGATAACATTTAAAACATAGAGAGGAGCAGACAGAAGGTCAGATTTAATACTTTCTGTCCCACTTCATGGTTGGTTTAGTTGTTCTCTGCTTCATTTTTTCCAAAATGTTTTGTTTTTGTTTTAAAAGTTACCCTGGCTACCAGAACATCATTTTCCTAAATGATCAGTGTTTTTACCAGCTACATAAGAACGATAACAAAATCTCTCAAAACATCTTAGTTTGTATAAAATTTGAAAAAATACTTTCACCTGTAGGCCGCCATTGTTGTTTACGCCACAATAACGTCTGGGTAGTGACGTCATATGGTTGCACCGGGCTGGATCTCATACAGGATCATATAAGTCCTGGAGCGGACTTCAGTGGTTTCCAGAGGAAGTTTTGTGGGTTTGTGTTGGAAAATAGTCGGCACAGCATTTGGCTTTAGTCTCCGTTTATAATGAC
>RPOG01006921.1:0-20985 GCA_008086565.1 Thalassoma bifasciatum
GTTTTTTTTTTTTTTTTCTGTTGGACATGCGCCTGTGTGCTGTTTTCAGGGACTAAAAGGGAGAGTGTTTATTTGAGGAGGGTTGAGGAGCCACAGATGGCAACGCAGTGCCAAAGGACACTGACTATTTCAGTTCAAGAACAGAGGTGGAAAAAAAAAACAGTGATGGGATGTGACCATGGTGTCAGACCTCATTAATCTGCAGAGTCTCTTGCTGAAGGGAGTTGACAAGCAAAGTGTTATTAGTGTGAAATTACCTGTAGTCAGACCTGTTGAAGCAAATACTCAAGAGACTTCCTGTTTTGATTTGGTGTTGTCAGAGTGAAGTGTTTTTCAAACAGACCGCTGTTTACAGGGACGGCTCATTTGGAAATTCAATTAGATGCAAAGTTTAAGACTCAAATCATGTCTAAAGTAAACACGAGGCCAGAGCCAGCAGCTGGTTATTTTAGCAAACTCTGATCAGATTCTAAAGGGGGGAATGAAGATTACATCTATGTGTATGACATATATAAAGGAGATCAAGTGTGCTTTGAGGCGAGGGTGAATTTTGCTACCTTGTGTAAGTCTATCTTAGCACAAGCTTGTACTTGTGTTTTTAAAAAGGTTGAACAAAGGAGGTAAAACTACTGGGTTCGGGTACCAAGCTAGTTATCCTGGCAAAATTTATAAGACTGTTTGCTCTGTTGGCAATATTTTAACAGCTTTAATCAGAAGCTAAAGAAAAGGATAAATCAAAGAAGATGGGCAGATCATCACTTGAAATGTATCTTTAGACGCATTTAACAAAGAAGTTGAAAGTATGTTGGAAAGCTTTTTGGTCATTAAGGGCAAAGTCAAACTGGCTTATCTCATTTCAACTACACTTGAGAAAGCCTGGTTATATGTTTGTGTCAAATCCACTTCATAATATAAACTATTGGTTTGTATTGCCACGTATAAATGCATGGACTGGTACCTGGAAATGTGACTGCTCGATGCCATGCTGACCACATGTCCTGATATTAGTTCGTTGAGTCGTAGCCTTCCTTGATTTCCTGCAATCACATCGTGGTAGATTTTTCAGTGAATCAGCAGCTGTACATTTCATGTCATCTGAAATCTTTGCTCCATTTTTCTTTGCAATTTGCACTATAATCAAATGATGGTTGAAACCATCTGCAAACAAGTAGAGAATGTAAAAAAAAAAGAACTTACAGCACAAGGCAGTATATTGCAAAGAAGCACAAGTGCTCCAATACTTCTGATGGCTAGTCAGCATAGCCAGCCTGACTTAGTAAAAAGCTAGGGACAAAGCTAATAAGTAGCCAGGATTAATCTAGACCTAAATACACTGGTAGAACAGTGGCCCAATTGTTGAAAAATGCAGAACCAAAACTATGCTGAAGGGCTCTTCTGGTTGGTGAACCACACCAATCTGCCCCTTTGGTTGGTTAAAACCATAGACTGTATAATGAGTGGACGTAACGACGTTCGGCTCAAACTGAAGCCTCCAGCAGATGCCCCGCCCCCTGGTGTCTGGCTGCAGTATAGGTCATAAGCCCCGCCTCCCCATGTATTCCAGATATGAGCCGGGAAAACTTTGAAAAATTACGATACCTCGTAGAAACGTTTCTCTCATCCTTACGCTAAGGTAGTATGATGATGTCATTTGGCTGCATGGTGTTCAGGTGTTTTTTTTCTGAGAAGTTGGTTTCTCATTAGTTATTGGACGTTAAAAACCGTGATATAAGTTTTATTTTACGATAGTTGACAGCTGCCGTTCGTGAGTAGTTTTTATCGGGGATATGAGAAACTTCGGGAAAGAGCCAAAAGGAGACTAAACCTTCTGAAGAAGAAGAAATAAATATTTTTATTTCTCTTTTTTACTCTGCTCCACCGGAAATTCTCTACTGCGCAGACTCTGGCTGCACAATGGCAGCTAGAGAAACGGGGTTTTTTGGCTTCAAAATCGTTGAACGGTGACAGGCGGAAGCACGCTGTCCATTCTATATACAGTCAATGGTTAAAACACAATAAACTGCTCTTGTTTGACCCGAAACACTCACTGAAATACCCTCTTAGGAACCAAAACATGCTTAAATGTTCTCTTGGGAGCCAAAACATGTGCTAAACTCCTTACTTGGGAAGCTATATGTGCCTTTTTTCCCTTCCGCCCCTGCCCTTCAAAATGTCTATGCACGCCACTGTGAATATCAATCATAGTTAAAGAAACAGAAGTTCAGTGAGTATGCTACAGAGGTACTGTCTTAAGGCAAAGACACACCAGCTTGTTAAGACTTTTACTGTTGTTTCGTCTTTGCCAAACTAGACTGAGATACCTAGTGTGGCTACAGTCAGCAGTTTTAAACTTAACTTGCAAAGTTAGCTCAAAAACTACAGAATAAAGATAGAGGAAAATGATAAATTTGTACAGAAACTTGAAGTATTTCTTGCTGTTTCTCTTTCCTTGCTTATGTAGTCAAACTTAGTGCTATACCCAGAAACAGGACAAAAACAGTTAGCATTGGCTTGAAGTAACCTGAGTTTTTATTCTAACTTTCTCATGCTAGCTCAAATCCCATGATGGTTTGACAAAAGTTTATTCGTTTCAGTAATTGAATGACCTGATTAATGACATGAAGATATCCTATTTAATTAGTATTTACACCCTTCACTGCTAAACAAGGTCAGGTCTTATTTTACCCATAATGACAAGCTCGCTGTGCATTATCCTCATTGTGGCTGAAAGGTGTTTGTGTCGCTGTATAAGGAAATCAGCCGAGCGTAATTAAACCTCTTCCCTCGGGGCTAATGGTTATCGGTTCCTCACAGACTATTCAATAAAACACAGCCTGGCTACCTCTGACTAATGGCCGTACAACAATAAAACCAAAAGACATAAAGACTGAGAGTATCCAAGCCATTCTGAGAGGAGTGAGAAGTGACAAATACCCCTGCCTGGGATAAGTTATCACTCTTAAATACCAGACAGGTTTTAAAGAGTGCCCAGCCCGTGGCCTTTCCTTGTTGATATTAGCCTTTTGCCTTGAGGGTCTCATTTACTTTGTTCCCCTGAGGAGTGGAGAAACAATGTGCCACACGGTCCCTTTCATATTTGTCATCTGCGGCACATTCTCAATATCCCTCCTGCCAATTCACCAATGAGATGAGAGGAGTGCAAATTGCCCTCCTGAATGCATCGCTTTAATTAGTATGAATCAGGATGCAGATTTAATCTTGGCTTGTGCTTTTTTTCTTTCTTTTTTCTGAGCTAAGCTGCGTTAATTTGAAAAGAATCAGATGATACGCAAGACTGACAATATTTTTAATTACCCAGAGTAGAGATAAGACTCCAAAAACTCCCTGTTTTTTTTGCAAAATGCTGTAATAGAAACATAAAAATAGCTTTAAAGAATGGACAATAGTTTCTACGAACAAGAACATGACAAGATTTTATTTTGTTGTGAGAGAATATAGGTACTTGAGTCCATAACAAATCATTTCTCAAAGTCATTTTCTTACATGAATCTGCAAAGGCACATTCAAGCAATCCAGCAAGCCCCAGTCCAGGCAGTGTTTTGGCAAAATTGTCCCCTTCTTTGTTTCACAACACATGCTGAAACCTGTGCTCTAAGCGAGGCTGTCTGAAAGAGCGTGCAGGCTGAAGCACAGATTTTCCCACCGAGTTGCTCAGCTGCCTAAGAAGCATCCAAAGAAGGAGCAGCATCAGCATCAGGAGTCCGAGGAGAATCCCCACATACAAGCTCAGGTTCCAGCCCCAGCCCAGAGCCAGGGGCAGCGAGGTGGACGCCACCAGAAATTTTCTGGGGGCAGGCATCAGGTTAGGCAGCAGCCCTCGCCACCCCCTCCTCTTCAAGAAAACACTCCTTCCCCAGATTTGGATCTTCTCAGGGGTTACACAGATGCTGTGCTGCAGCTGGAGGAGCCATTGTGTTAACAGGTATCCAATTTGGTTTGGCTATGTTATAGAATTCCCATCTGTTCCCATGGTTTAATCCTCTGTGTCAGTCACACAGCAAACCTGTTGAGAGTGTGAGCATGGTCTCGGAGCTGCTCCTTATTGAAATGGTGGAAATCTGTCTGCAGCTGGGCTGTGTTTTGCTTCTCATCTCCTGTCAGACTCCTCGCAGAAAGCCAGCCCCCCCAATTTATCAAGAGAGAGTGAGAGAGGAGAGGGTGAGGGAAGGAGAGAGAGAGAGAGATGCCTTCCACACCACTGGCTGGCTCTAGTTTACTTTTGGTGTAAATCAAATCGCAGAGGAATTAAAGGAAAATGTCAAGCCTGTTTTGTCATTTATTGAACATAAAAAGTGGACAGAGAGGAGCTAATATTTTATCCCTCTGCAGGTTTAAATTGAAATAGTCTTGTATTTTTAGGCTCCTCATCTAAAAATGATAAGTTTAATAGCAACAAAACAATTTGACCACCTCTTAAATGAGGGTTAACTTTCTTCTTTAAAGCTACCACTAAAAAATTCCATCTTTGTATTCTTCAAATAGTTTCCTCTATTTTTCCGTAAAGTAGTTGTGAGAGGAATCTGTATCAAGTGGATTGCAGTGACTCCACCTGGGGACTCCCATAAACTGTCATGATGTATGAGTTTTAAAAATGAAAGTGAATGGAGATCAGATCTTCCTTTTAACACTATTTTTCTTTGTTTAAGACAACTTTTTACTGGATACAGCACAAGGTCATGTATTCATCAACAGTTACATAGCACTGTTTTCTGAAATGTGACAACAAATAAACTGCCAGTTCATATTGTAGTTTAGTCGCCAGCAACATGACAATACATACAGCCTGGTTCTCTGAGACATATAGGTACCATGCAACATGAAAAATAACTT
The DNA here is from genome assembly GCA_008086565.1 of Thalassoma bifasciatum. NCBI lineage: Eukaryota > Metazoa > Chordata > Actinopteri > Labriformes > Labridae > Thalassoma > Thalassoma bifasciatum. The sequence goes on from RPOG01006921.1 coordinate 4,852, forward strand.
TAATTTATATAGCGCCTTTCAAGGGACCCAAGGTCGCTTTCCAAGAGGTAGGGGACAAAACAATCCAGGAATCTAGGTTATGTCCCACCAGTGCTCATCTACCAACTCCAACCTCACTAAGCAGAGAAAATATAGACCACTGCACAATAACCGCTGCACATGGGTTGAAATGAAGACCACAGCTCTTTAGCTCTTGCTCTATCACTCTCCTGTTTAGCTTGCCTCTGCTCTGTTCTTTCCTGTAAGACAGTCCAGCCCATTTCCACCATTACCACTAAATACATCACAGAAATCATTTCCAGCAGGGAAAAATCACAGATCCGTCTTCTCATTGCCGAACTTTATCAGCCATCGAGGTGTTATCAGAGACTTTGATGTGCCGTAAATCAATCCAGTCCGTGGCGACCAGGAAGCTAGGAATCAACGTTTAGAAATAAGCTATTTCTGTGCTGGTCATCTAATTCTGATTTGGGGAGTTGGACCCAGCATATATCTAAATGAGACCAAGGTCACACACAAAGTCCACACAGTCCCTGTAAGTATTTTTTTGTTGAAATTCAATATTGACCATTTCTGGCAAAAACAGAAGCAAAAGTGGTCCATTTGTTCAAAGCCAAGAGTACAGTTTCTTGTAAACACCACACTTGGGCAGTCAAGGATATAATCCACTGTGCTTCAGGATTCAGCTCATTTAGTGTTCAAGCCCCAGATAAAAAGAACATGCCTAGAACACAGTAACAATTACTAAACACCTTGAGACGGGCAAGCTTAAATACCTATTTTTACCCTTTAAGTCAAAGATGAGAAATCAATGAGCACAGACATTCGCATTGAATCAATTTGTAATAGAAGTTTGTCCCAAGTCCCCATGCTTGACACCTTTCAGACCCAAAAGTGGTCCTCTGCTGCCCCCATGAGTCCTGTGACCATAAACATGTAGACATATGGTCTTAGTTTAAATGATTTTATTTACAAGAGCCATATTTTACAGTGCAGGAGACATCTCAAAAAGACATCAGTGTAATGAGACAGCTGACTCTTTGACAGACAAAAGACACTTTAATTGCCATCCCGTTAGGCCAATAGGTAAATATTCCAGGTGAACCATCAGCACTTACTGCCTGGGTTAACAGCAAGTGGAGGTTTGAGACAGTTTAGATCAAAGCAGGAAGTTTACACAGTGGTGATTTTGGGCCTTGACATTTTGTCTGTTTAAAACCAAACTTTTAAAATCGCTTGATTAACCAAAATTGTAGCTTTTGTAAGAATGTATAAAAAACACTTTTAAAAACTTTAAACATCTGCCTCTACTCCTACAAGAGCAGGTCAGGACAAATTGGGGCACATCATTAAAAAAAGAAAAACAAAAACGGTAACAACAACTCTACAGGGACAGGGAGGAGAGTCAGTTCAGCTGCAATTTAGTTGGAGCGTCGATGAGGGAGACTTCAGAGTACCTGGGGGAGAAATAAAAGTTGGATTAATCTGAAGCACTAATAATGAAGTGTTACAGTATGAAAACTCCTACTTACTTTGCAGTCTTGTATTTCTCCCGTACAGACTGCTGGGCATGCTGAGCAGCGCTGAGGTAAATTCTGTGCAGATCCTCAACACACGGCATCAGATCTTCCAGGGAGTAACCGGTCATTTCTGTTAAGGAGTCGGGCTGAGGAGGAGAGCACATGCATGTGAGTTGTTTGTCTTCAATACAAGCACCCAGAACTTTGCAATATCTAAAGGTGAGAAAATTCATATGTATAAAAATATATAAAAATGTACCCATGAGCCACCAGTTATTGTGTTGTTGGCCAGGACGTAAGCGGCAGCAGCCGTATGTGAGGGAAGGTACTTCAAGAAGGGATCAGAGTCAACTAAACTGAGCTCACTGAGGTACTGAAAAGCAGAAAATGAAATCATATTAAACTTATCAAGTGGATTTTCTTGGCAGTAAAAGGTGTTGACAAATATTTGAGGCAGGCTTACCATTGCTAGGCTCTCCACTTTTTTGCCGACTGCGTGGTGGAGGAAGTAGTGTGTGAGAAACTGGTTGATTGTTGGTGCTGCCAGATCAAAGGAGAGCACTTTCAGCACTAGATGCTCCATTCTTAACACTTGCTTCTTGGTGTAGGTGTCATCTGTGATGTAAACAAACTCTGCCACCTCAGGGGGGTAGATCTCCTCAAATTTCCTGCAAATGAAGATTCAAATTAAGTCAGAAAGAGAAAGCCATGACTGATGAACTTAAATTTTGGAGGAATGGTTAATACATACGAAGCCAACAGCATGGCAGCTGTCCCAACGAGCTGGAGCTTCCCCCTCAAGACTGACATGGAGGACAGGAATCTATCGATGTAGTTTACAGCCAGATAAAGTGTTTCGTTCTGGAGTTTGTACTCTTCTCCAACCTCGACCAGCCAGTCCACCAGGATGGCCCTCATGCTGTTTGTGATGTCAGGTTGCTTCTTCATGTAGCCAGCCTTGGGCCTGGTTTTTACCTGCAATGTAACCAGTGTTTAAATGAGGCAGGAAAGGTTTACAACTCAAGGGCCGCAGCACATGAATGTTAAGTTTGAATGCAGGATTCACAAAGTGGGTGTCACACTGCTCACCTCCATCTCCCTCAGGTAGGTGTAGATTTCAGCAGCATATTCAGGAACCTCATTTACATTTACTGGTTTCTCCCCTCCTTCAACCACAGACATGTCCATGGGAGAGTCTGTTCAAATACGAATTTAACCATGATAGTTAAATCTGAGTCACAAAATGAGCAGTGTACACTTTTATCATTTTGATGTAAATTTAAAATGCATTTTCCTTTCAACCCACCAAAGCTGACATCCATTGCTGATGGAATATCAATAGTGGCCAGCGGCTGTCTGAGCCGTGCCACTGAATTGTTAATCATGAGAGGCGACTCTTCAGTGATGGACTTCGCTTTGACAGCTTCAACCACAGGCTGTGGCTTCTTGGCACAGGCGCCATCAGGCTCATCCAAATGGATCTGAAATGAGGGCTGTTTGACAGTGGGCTTCTCGAAGCAGCTTTTGCTGAAATCTTCATTTTTACAGGACAGGGACTGTGATGGATCCTGGATGCATAAAAAAAAAAAAAGGAGTTCAGGTATAATCTTTGAAAGGTTTTCAAGCATCAGCACAGGTGGCATCAGAATCACCTTTATTGCAAAGTATCTTTGAGAAGCATACAAGGAATTTCACTTCAGTTTTAACTGTGCTGACTTTAAAGAACAAACAAATGTCAAGTATATAAAAACAAAAACACATTTAAATGTAGGTACAGTTGTGCCCAAAAGTTTACACCCTCAGCAGAATTTCCGATTTTTTTTGGCCTTTTCTCAGAAAATATGAATGATAGCAAAATCCTTTCTATCATTCATGGTTAGTGGTTGGGTGAAGACTTCTAAATGACAACAAACTTCAAAAATGACCCTGTTAAGAAGTTTACACAACTCTGGTGGTTTTGGCCTGATAAATGTACAAAAGTGCACACAAATGTGTTTGAATATCTACTAAAGGTAACCATCCTCACCTGTGATCTATTTGATTGTAATCAGTGTGTGTATAAAAAAATGAACAGGGTCATTTTTGAAATTTCTGTTGTCATAATTTAAAAAGATTTAACAGTTGTTGGTTAGTAAATGTCTTCACACAACCTCTAACCATAGGTGACAGGTTTTCGTGTTAGCATTCATACTTTCTGAGAAAACACAAAAAATAAAATAAAATCAGAAATTCTGCTGGAGGGGGTGTAAACTTAGGCACAACTGTACACAAACTAAGAAAGTGCTGCTCAGGAGCATGATGAAATTAAAGGCTATGTTGGGAAATAAAGTGGTAATTTGTGTGGGGAACCAGGAGGCAGATTATTTTGTATTAACTGGAGCATATATTACACATGAGACAAGCTTGGTATCAATCTGCAAATCTTGTAACAATAAAAAACTAATTGCACATGAAATAGTTGCTTAAGTTTTCAGCGGAGGGAGAATAGAGAAATTGAAAACATAATTTTGCACTGAAACAATTGTGCAAACATTTGAAATTAAAATGGCGGAATACTTAGGATGGATTTCAAACATAGCTTAAAGTTTACATGTTAAAAGCATTTGAACAAAGCCATGAAGTTTCCAGAAAAGAAAACCGCGCATTATTTGTTGCCTCCAAAACCCACAATGGGACTTCATCCCTGCTGCAGTTATCATTAGCAAACACTAGCACAAGTAAAAGGGGGGAAGCTACTTAGCATCGTGACCCAAACTAACCTGTTTTGTGCCGCGCTGGTTGTGCGTTTTGCTCCTCTGGTTGTTCTGCAGAGGTGCGAGCACGGTTCTGTTGGCGGCTGCTTGTTTAGGTGGAAGATTTTCCTGGTTCTCGTTTGCAGCAGCTCTGGGTTTTAAGGAGCCTCTGAGTCTTGACAGCATGTTTTCTTGGTTGTGAAACTCACTAGCCGCGCTCCCCTGACCTCTGTTAGCCCCTGACATGTTTCTCTCCAACAAAAACTCCACCTTCAGAGAAACTACAAGCGAAGCGTGCTCTTAATCTGGTACAAAGATCGAGCTGCTGAAGCTGGAAAATATCACTTATAGCCTGTTTTTATGAGGCTAATTTTAGCTGCTCAGTAATCGAAACTAAGCAGTTGAGATGGCAACGACACTCGAACTGCAGAAAGAAAACAAAGGATGCAAAGATGACAGGAAATATCTACAATGAGGAAAAAGTGCGTTTTAAATCGCCATACTACTCCGTTTTACAACAACCAACCTGCAAACAAGCCAGCTTAACCCGAGTCCATCTGGAAAAAACATGAACTGAAGCTGCAGCTTTCTCTCAGTTCAAGTAGCCCGCGAGGATTGAAATGGACCAATCACGGAGCGATCTGTGAGTGACGTCTCACAAGTACGGGAGCCGGAGAGGCCCAATGTTGGCTTGATTACAGATTCAAAACCGGTTTGACACTTGAGGCAAAAGTCACACAAAGACAAACGTTAGGGCAAAAAGAACAAATGTGAGCTTATTTTTACAGAAACTTCGTCACTATTTATGTGGGAATGTTGCTTTTAATCTTTAACTCTCTTTTATATACTTGCCTTTATGTTTTTTTTTTTACCTTTTAAACTGTATTTTCATTTCATTGGAATTCATTCAAATGTAATGCATCTGTTTTTATTATTCTCTTTTTATTCATCTTAATCATTTTTATGTCTTGTATATATGTGTGCGAATATGTGCAGGTGTTTTTTTCATTAATTTATTTTTTTTAATGATCTAATAACTCATCAGTCGCTTGATGATTTTATATCTTTGGGAATGTGATGTCGTCATTTCATTCTATTTATCATTTTACCTTTCTTTTCCACTCAGGTACTATATTACATCCATTCATATTGCCCCCCCTGTTAAATATTTCTTGTCATCTCCTTGGTTCCCCACCATGTTGATAACTGTCAAAGCACTTTGTAAACCTTTGTTTTGAAAATTACTAAACAAAGTTATTATTATTTGGTGTTATTTTTATTTTTTTACACAGAGATGTGCTCCTTTCAAAGGTCTGAAGACTGGAACAAACTATCATACTGGCTACATTACTCTAGGTTTATTTGATATAGCTTTTTCACAGACTTTGATTAAACCATTCACAAAAACAAAACTAAATCCTATAAAACTGACTATTTGCTTCATTATTCTTAATTTACATATCATACAAATGTCATTTTCTGCCTACATTGCAAATCTCATATATTTTATTTTACTGCTTTAATTTTATGTATTTTTTTAATCTTTTGTTGCACAACGTTAATTGTGGACAGGAAGGGAATTGTGTCAAATAAATATTGGCAGTTGCAGACTAAAAACTTTGAGAACACCTGTGTTAAATTATTCAGCTCTCTTCACATTAAAATGACAGCATTGTTGCCTTTCATAAACACTGAGGGCCAAAAAAACAACAACATGAAAACACAAGATCAGAACAAAAAACGCTCAAGGAATTTATTTCAAAAGAGACACTGAGAAACTTTTAGTTTAGAAGTTGAAGCTAATTCTGGTTTAAGAGGTAAGAGCACAATGTAGGACAAATGATTTAATATATCACATATGCCTCAAAGTCATTTTTGTATTATGAAACATAACTATCACAGTTGTATTAATGCATTTTATTTTTCTTAGAACTACCATTTAAAAGAGGTAAGTCACAGTGTTACGATGTGAAAAACACAAAATCAAATTCTGTGCGCTTTCAGCTCTTATATTTGGTCACTGAAACTTTTAAAGTCATCCAAAGCTTATCCATTTACAACCCTTCACTACATGGGCAACATTATCGTGGTTTATTTTTAACCACCTTTGGTTAAGATGCTGTCGATTAGACATGATAAATAACAAAGTAAGAACAAGTATCTACACAATGATATGACTTTACATTAACATCTCTCCAATACTATCACATAACAACACTTTAGCATTTACAATACAAAAATAGCACATATGTAAAGTGTTAAATATATAAGTAAACATTCATACTCTGATCTATGTGACATCATGCTTCACTGAAAAAATTCAACAAAGAGTTCAAGTCATAGCTGTCAAGTATCTCCAACAGTGAAGACACTTTGGTTTTCACGTTCTGGCCTTTGAACTTAAATTTGTCGATGAAGAGGTCAGTGATCATTCCTACAGAAAAAGAGAAAGAAAATCTTTAAAGTCACAACTCTTTCAAACAAGCTCTTCTTTGTTATTAATGCTCACAAAGTACAGTTTTCTTTCTGAAGGCTACAGAACAAGTCTTTGAAAACACTGTACCGTAAAGACGTTCAAGGTGTGCAGGCTGCTTCTTGTATTCTTCGAGGAGATTAGCAGATTCATCCAAGATGCTGCGATACTCTGGGATCAGGAAATCAGCATTTCCCTCATGAACCTGAAGCTCCTGATAGGCAGAGAAAAGTCAGCAGTGAATATGAGTATTTTACAAACATTGGTGGGTTTATTTTCGGTGACAGAAATACTGACTTTAAGTGCATCAATGAGCTGAACTTTTCTCGCCAAAAGCAGCTGGTACTCCAGCTTTGGATGAATCATTTTCAGTGTGTGGCTCACAGAGTCATCATCGATATCTGGAAGATTAATAAACAAAGAAGGAAGTGGAAGTCAGTTTTAGTTTACGGGATCAAATTTATGTAATACAGTTCCCTATGTAACCAATGTAAGCAGAAACTGAAAATTAATCATGTACCATATGAAATGTTCAGATTGATTTTCCTCTTGGTTGCTTCTTTAGAGAGAACATCACTCAGAATGGAGATTGTAGAGATGTTGTCTGACCTGAAGTGACCCTCTCCTTTGCTAAAACAACAAAGAAAATTTAAAAACAGTAAATTCAAGTTTATTTTCACAGAACTTCTCTTGACTAAATGACCTAATCAAAACATCTGAGATCATAATACTCTTTGCTTGTTGTCTTTAAAGCTTCACAGCTTGTTTACTTAGAACAGCTGTCAGTTTTCATGCTTGTATTTACCAGTAGGTGGCTTCAAGCTGTGTTCCAAGAAATGTGTTACTGAAATAAAAAGTGATATTCTCTCCTGCTGGTGTTTTCTCCGGCACCTCCGGCAAACAGAAGACCACCCAGGAGTGGATCTCTGCAAAGCTGAACTGTCCCACCAGACTGAGCCTGTTCATGGGCCTGTATGACGAGCAAAGTGACAAATAAAGAGACAGATTATTGAAAGATCGAAATCACAAGTTTAACGTTAATGCTGTGATTTCTACGTTACATATATGTTTAGCTTTGTTTATCGGTTTAATTCAAACTTAGTTTTCTTTATATTTGAAAACTTCAGCTGAACTCTGTACCTGTCTTGGTCGATGCTGTGTGTTCGCTGGTGGAGGGACAGAGGTTTGATCTGGTACCTTCGGACCTGGCACGTCTTAGGTTGTAGTCTTGGGGTGATGTAAGCCTGCAGGGTCCCATACTGTCCCTCAATGGATCTTACCTAAGATAAAGTTCATATTCTTAAAAAACACTGTCTGCAGTGAATCTTCAAAAATCTCAATATCTCGGACCGGTTGTTCAAAGGAAATCTGATTGGATCAAATTTTGAAAAAAAAATGTGTTTGTTCAAAAGGGAAAGGAGGATTTTAAAAATCTGTTTAGATCACTTGATCCAATCCTAGCTGTAATCTGGATCAAAATCTGCGGTTTGTATTGTTCAAGACTTTTCAGTAAGATTTGGAAATTTGATCCAAAAACAAGATTATGCTGAACCCAACATTTTAAGGTAGATTTCGCGTCAAAAATGAACTATAACTTACAAATTGGTCAAATAATACAACATTTGTATCATTTTGTGTAAAGAAGATGAAGGCTACCTATGAAGCCTTTAAGTAAAGTACAGTAAAAATAAAATAAAATGTTCTTGTCCCCATGAAAAAATCCCCCAAGCAGATTTTAGTAACAAACAAAAACAATATATTTAATTTTTCTGTCATTCATCGTTATATATAATTTCAAAGAAACAGTAATTAGAGACAAATCTGTCAAAAATTATTTGTAACAACTGCATCCCATACTACAGGTCCAGTCAGTCCCTCATTCTGACATTTAACCTCTTGTTTCTTTAAGGCATTTTCAAAATATCCAGGATTTATTTGTTCACATGTATTTGTTTTTTATTTTTTGTGACCCAGTTGAGGGGTCATAAAAGAAATTATAAAAGAAAGTGGATGTTTGTGTCATTGCTCTGTTTTTTTTTTTTTAAATAAACACTTTAAGAGAGTCCACGTTGGCTCTTCTACCTGTTCTACTTTCCAATGTTGCTTTGAAAAACAGCATAAAACTAAGTCGGATTACCTGATCCTGGATAGTGATAAATGGGATTTCCAAGTCCAGACCATTTTGATCCGGGTATAATTTTTCGAACAGCTGGCCCCTTGAGATCACTGACATCGAGTCATCAATAAAAAAAACATGAAAGAGTTTTGATGCATTTGTTACCTTAAGCTCCAGTCTTGTAGTGTTAGCCTGACATCTGTACGTGGCCAGAAGAAAGTTCCCATTCGGCTGCTAAAAACAGAATTTATGAGCCAAAGCTTTAGAAGAAGCAGCAAGTTAATCATTTTATTTGTACCAAATATTTTTCTGTTGTAAAAACAGTTTTCAGAGCTCACCTCTGAATCACACTCACTGAAACTGACAACAGCTGAGTTTTTATCCACATCCAGCAGGTCAATGGGAACGTCACTCTGTGGAAGAAATTCACCTCCTAGTTACATTTTTCACTCACTGCAGCGTGAGATCCAGTTTATCACTAATTCATGATGAGCTGAGTCTGAAGGTTCACTCTGTTCTATCAGAGACTGAATAAATAAGCAGACCTGCAGCAGCAGATTGTCGATGGCAGTCTGCACCTCCAGAGTGAGGCTGTAGCTGGCGTCGTCTTGGCAGAGGGTGAACTTGTCGTTGATGCTGAAGATGGGAACAGCAGAGACGGCCGTGCTGGACTGAGACGTCTGCTGGTACTGCTCACGGCCCTGCAGGACTTTGACCTGCAGCTGCTCCAGTTCTGCCCTGGAAGGGAACGAGGCGACTCACTAATTAAAAGACGTGCTTGGAATTTTGACCTCTACTCAACCTCATTAAGAGGCAAAGATGAGAAATAAAGCACAATTTTACTGGTACCTGAGGGCTTCTACTTTGGACTGAGTCTCCTTACTCATCCTGACTTCGTCCCCCGGGCCAGCTTCAGCTTTCTGTGGCTCTGTGGTCAAACCAGTCACCCATCCTAAAAGAGGAAGAGACAGGTCATTCTGAGCATTTCAGATCTTTTATGATTTCACTTTTTTACGAAAAGGTAGGGTGACTGTATTCTACAAACCCAAAAAAGACGACCCCATCTAGTCTGTTGGAGAAACTACAAGGATACCCAAAGATACTCAAAGAAGTAGCTTTCTATCCCATACATTATCTTCAGAATCAGAATCAGAATCAACTTTAATCGCCAGGTTTGCTTGAACATACAAGGAATTTGTTATGGTATTCTGTGCTCTCCTGTACAAGGTAGTGGTAAGGTATAAAGGTAAAATAGTAATAATAAAATTTTGCATGAAGAGTGTTATCAACAACTATACACAAAAGACTTAAACACTCATTCTTTGTTTGAAGCGAAAATGTTCTTTAATAGAAGCATAAATAACTTATAGAAAACCAATTTCTGCCAGCTTAAAATAAATAAATAAATAAACTGGCTTTGTTGAGATTTTTTCCCCTTATAGAATAGAAATTTTGAGATAAAAAGCAAAAATTTCTACTTTCTATTTCAGAATTTGACTTTTTATCTCACTATTTCAACTTTTTATCTCAGCATTTTGACTTTTTTCTCATCATTTTAACGTTCCATCTCAAAATTTCTATCTCAAAACTTGCTAGCTTACTTTTTTCTCATGATTTTGACTAAATTATCTAAAAAATTTGACTTTTTAATCCCCAAATTTTGACTTTTGAGCTCAAAAATTGACTTTCTGTCTCAAAATTTGACCTTTTTATCTCTGAAGTTTGACTGTCTTTTTTCAAAACCTTGATTTTATATGGGTCAAAAACTTCTCAACACAGGTCAAGACCATGGGGACACTACCGTAGTACTACTGTATGTCTGCAGTTGCTCCATAAAAGTTAATTTCCATTTCAGCATTTGCCTTCTAAGGGTGCAGTGAAAGCAGTCAGAGCATGTTTTCCTGCTCAACATCTTGACAGGTTGGTGCATCAGAATAACACTAGTGGCCCAGTGCAGCATTTTATTATGAATATCAATGGTTTGTAGGACAAAGTGAGAAAAACCTGGACATTTTGGGGAATTTTATAAAGTCCTTCAGACATAATTTTACCACCAAAAAGGTGAAGACATGTCTGCGCAAAAGAGGATATTTGGTCACCCAAGAAAAGGAAGATAATACAAGTATTCCCCTCTACTCGATTGAGAAATAGACCTTTAATTATTTGTCTAGTAGTCTAACCTGTGTATGTAGCAGTCAGGACTTCGTCATAAGCCTCTTTCCCCACACAGCCACCCTGGATGGAAGTTACACTCTCTGATAACACCTGAAGTTAAAAGGGACATGATTTTTCATCTGTTAAAGTTCAGAACAAATGGTGTCACAAAATTTACTAAAATGGATCCACGCAGATAAAAAGGTAAGATGATAAACTCACATGTTCAAAGCGTAACGCAGGCTCATTGGTGCTTTCGAAGCCGTAAATCTCAACTGTCCCATCATCTCTGCCCACCAGGATGTCATTCACTCCATCTCCAATAATGTCATAGGAGTCAATGCACCTGATTCCTGAAAGGACACAGGAAATATAAAAGAAGGATGTTTAGCATTTGCCATATGACATACAGACTTTATGTCAGCTTGTGGTTTTTGTTCAGGTTTGGTCATGCAAACAACATACCTCCTTTCTTTTTGTCGTTGTCTATCTCCCATTTAGTCGAAGCTGAGTCCATTCCTATATTCACCAATCCTATTTTGCCATCTGTAGTTCCATAGAGGACTTCTTCACCTGCAGAGAAAGCTTTGGTGTTAAATCAGCTTCCAGTTTTGTATGAAGCAATATCATGTAACACATGCTGGTGTTGACGTGCCTCCATCTTTGTTGTATAGTTCCAAGACAGATGGAGGACCAGGGACTTCAATATCATAGGCGAGCTCAGACCCCTGCAGTGGAAAAACAACATAAAATTAAACTGTGTACAACATATTTGAAGCAGAAAACCTTTATGCATCCATAAATAAATGAATAATTAAGAACAGAACCATTAAAAAAAGTAAGATTATGTTAGTGAACCTGCAGGACTCTGAGAACTCGATCTTGACATGCCAGAATGGGGACAATGCGGGTCAGGTTCTCTGAGGACAAGCATGTAATATCATTAATCTTGTCTCCAGAGAGGTAGTAGTCCTGATCCTTGCAGTCACAGTAGTGGTTGTAGATGTAACTGGCACACACAAAGAGGTCAGCCCCGGCCACATGCCTGGAAAGAAGACAACAGATTTTGATCTGTACAAAGAAAATGACACAATTCTGAAACAGTCAATAAAGCTGTTTGAGTCAGTTGTAAAAAGAAGAATTGGTTCCTACATGGCGTTAATGCTCTCAGTGAGGTTGGCTTCGAAGGTGAGAAACTGTTTGCCTTTCTTGGTGAATCCTCTGACTTGAGAGCCAGAACAAACAAAGATCTTCTCCTGTGGAGTTCCTGCTGCTCCTCCAAGGTCCATTCTGGATATTTTTGGTCCTGGGAGCGTTTTAAACACAGGCTGTAACAGAGAGTAAAAATAAGGTCAGTCTACATGTCTATATCTGAATGATGAAGGATTAGAAATTCAAAACGTGACCTAAATACTCACCACAGCTTCTCCTTTCTTCATCCCAAAACATGTCAGGACTCCATCATGGTCTGCAATAGCAACCTGTAACAAACAGAAAAAAATCATGTTGCCGTAGTAATACACATGCAAATTAATTCACAATCAACTACTAAAAAAACTCACAAATTTGTTTATGATTACAGATATTATTCTTCAAGATTTAATACCTTTTGTGTTGCCTTTTTCCCCAATGCTGGAAGCAGCCTCATGGTTTTCTGTGATGTCACACCAACCTGAGACAATGAAGCAGGAGCTCAAGCGTGGGTTATGGAAATAAAAATTTAACTTGATGGTGAAAAGTTTCTGACCCCTTTTCTGACGGCCTTACCAAACATGTCCCTACCCTTACACAACACAGACTCTCTTTGTGAAGTGCAACATAAATGTATAGGGTTAATATTTATCACCACAGCAAATAACACAGGATAAAAAGATTTTTAACAAAAGCATTAAAAGGTGGTTTGAGCAACAAGCATGTTAGAGATTGGGCTGATGATCTATAATAGTTTATGTAGTTTTCTGTGGCACTGATGGGAATATTTTGCCCTCTGGGTGGTCACACTGGAATATGAGCATATTTCTGCCAGTTCAAAATATAAAAAAGATGAAAAACTACATTTGTTAAGAATTTTTATGCCCATTTAAGTCAAAATTTTAATATTCTTTTCTCAAGATTTTGATGTGATAATCTAAAAATTCTGACTTTTTATCCAAATATATGACTTTTAATCATGATTTTGATTTTTTTTTTCTAGGAAAATGTACTTCTTTTCTCACAGTTTTGACTTTATTTGACTTAACTGTCTCAAAATGTGACTTTTTATGTGAAATTTTGACTTAATATGGGCCAAAAAAATACATCTCAACAAAGCCAAGTTTTTAATCATTATTTCTTTAACCAACAGAAACAGGCTTCCATACAATTTGCTTTTGTATGCATGTTATTTTATGAAATAACATAAAGAAGTTTCCGACTCCTTTTCTGACAGCCTTACCAAACATGTCCCCCGACAAATGCACACTGCAATTTTTGCACAGTTTATAATTTAATTCTGTCTATTTGTTACAAAGGCTAGTTGATTGTGCTCTCCTTTTATTCTTTTTTTTAAATTGTATATTGTATATATTTATTATTCTCATTTCTACGATTGGGCTTGCTCCGGGACCAGGGTAACCAAATTTCGTCCCACCCATGTTTTTACATGGGTTGAATGACAAATAAAACTCCTTGAATCCTTTGAATCCTGGAAACTAGCACAGGCATTAATATACTCTGGGGCTTAGAGTCCATGGATATGGGAAGTATCAGTTAATACAGGTGTTTGTTACAGGCAGAAGTTGGACTGTGAAACTTCAATCATCCTGTCAATAAACAATATGACAAATAAAGAGAAGACATTTAACTGTATGAAATTTCCCCCACCCTTTTGAAGAAGCATCACAAACACCTTAATAATTCTGTGCATGAGTCAACCTGCAGTCACTTGAGGTGGATAAACTTGCTTTAACGGGGGTTTGAAATCACATGCCATCATAAAATAAATCTAAGCAGGACAAAATAAACCCATAGAGAGTAACTGCAGCTTTACCTGAACATAATCGACCCTGTTGAGCTGAATGTCCATGTTTCTCCTCCACAGGTTGATTTATCTGAGCAGAGATCAAAGTATGAAGCAGATCCTCCTGGTACCTTATCTGGTCACAAACCGCAGAAATCATCAGCTGTATTTCAAATAAACTACTCGCAGCTTATTGGAAACATTTCCATCCGAAATACAGGAGGATAAAAGTGGTGAAAAGAGATTAACCATTCAGAGCAGATAAGCTGGACGTGCTAACGTTAGCCTGTGAGCTAATCGGCTAACACGGTTTATCCTCACACCGACTTCAAACTTTGATTCACAGACATTTTATTCCAAATCGCCGGTGAAATGTCGGATTATCTTGAAGATATCGTCTTTAGTTTTTAATTTTTAATTCCAAAACGGAACTAAACTCCTAACCCGTTTTTTAACGAGTGTTGGACATAAAACCGTATCTGTAACATTATGGAACAGGATGAACACAGCATTCGTCGCCAATGGCAACGGAGCGATGTCGCAACAAGCTACAAAGCAATTGGATGGAATTGAATGAGAGGGATTGATGCTGTGCGCTGATTGGTTACAGGTAACAAACTTCATGTACAGTGTCTGAGTAAGTGTTTGAAATAAGTGCCTATGAAATTACCATATGTACTACAACTGCAATATGCAGGGGTTCTGCAGAAAAGCTTTTACTTTCTTCTTTGGTTTTAGAAATGTTACGACCGAGAGAAACAAAAGTTTATCCCAGTTCTGCCAGTTAAAAAAAACAAAACAAAAAAAAGAAAACTGGCTTTTGTTGTGAGTTTTTTTCTAATTCATAATTATTTGATAAAAATCAAATAAGTGAGTTGAAAAAGAAAAATTATGATCACAAAAGAGAAATGGAGATAAAAGTCCAAATTTTGAGATCATTAATCCGAAATTATGAGGTAAAGGTGAAATTATTAAATGAAAAGTGGACAGGAACAAATCTTACTAAGAAGTTACTGTACTTTGGAGTGAGCTCTAGTGTCTGCTTATATCATAGATGTATGGATTTTGGGTACATTGAGTCTTACCATAAATTTTTCCATACCACAAATGAAGTATTATCTTTGCTAGAATATTCACATTGGATAGTACTGAGCAAATGCACCCTTAGAGGGTTTTCAAGGTTAAAGCTGGTGAGTGAGGGGATGCAGGAGCTGCAATTCCAGCTGGTGCACATAAATCACATAATTTCCGCTCTTCATTCAAAATTTTGACTTTATTATATCATAAATATAACTTTTTATCACATACTTACTACTTAATATGACAAAAAAAAATCTCATCAAAGCCATTTTTTTGATTTTATATTTCTTTAACTGGCAGAAATGGGTTCTTATAGTAATGACAAAGTGGGTATGTGCCATTACTATAACTGGAGTTTACATCTCTGGAAATGACTACTTGGAGAAACTATGATCACTTCAATGTTTGAAATGCTCTTTATAGATTGAAACTAGGCAAATAAAGGTAATCACTACTTTGAGAAGGATTAAATAACACTGCATTATAGCAATGGGACTTAGAGTAAGGGCTGTGCTGAAAAAGCAAAGTTGAGATAGAAATAACTGAATAACATTTACTGCATGGAAAAAAAAATACCAGGGTCAATCCTTATTTGTTATTTATTTATTTGTTTAATTAAGAGATTGTTTTATTCATATCATATAAAATGTGGTTTGTTTGTAGGCAAATTAACACATTGGACATGAAAATAAAATCATAGCATGCATCAGGCAAGGGAAGCTACATAGCACAAATGAATGAGACACCCAGAACAGCATTCAGACTGAGAAACAAGGTCAGAAATACGTACAGAAACATGACATGCATTGAGCGATGCATTTAAAAAATGAATCCTACAGCAAAATATCTTAAATATTCTGTAAAAAAAATGCAGATATCCTTTCTCTCAATTCATCACACTTGATGTCATCACACCTTCATAGAAATGCTTGTTGTTAGGAGAGTGAGTTCATGGCATTGATAAGATAATTACAGTTCAGCATTAAGACAAATAAGAGCATCAGATGCCTTACACATAAAAGAAAAAGAAGTGGACAATGCAGAAACAGCAAACAAACCCC
>RPOG01006923.1:0-20975 GCA_008086565.1 Thalassoma bifasciatum
TTTTTTCAGCGCTATGAGCACCACAAACTATATTACTTTCACCTTTATTATATTGGGGTGGAGGCAGAAATCTCATAGATGATATCTCAAAACCTTGGCGTATAAACTCTCCACAAGTGCAGGAAAAATATGGTCAGTGTCACACTTGGATGAACTCTGCATAAACTCAGAGTACCAGGGGAGGTTTAGCCTGCTTTAACGGATGGTTATTGGAGTGTGACTGTCACTACATGTATCTGTATATGATGAGAGGAGGTGAAGCCTGAGTACAGCTGGTAAGAGTCTGTTTGTCTACATGTGGTCATTTAGGGTGGATCAGAGGGTGAGGGGACCTTTACTCTGCTACATCAACCTCTACCTGACCAATATCCCCCTGTCAGTCAATCCCCCATGATTAAAACTATCAGAGTGTCCCTTTATACACAAGTCTGTCATCCACTGATTGGATGAAAGAAGTGTCTGCTGTGTTTTCTTGTTTGGTGGAATCTCAGATTTGGAGCTTTGCTACTTTTTCTTCGTCTTCTTCATATTGGCTACCCCAATCACATCTCTTCATATTTTTTCTAATTAGGCATTTTATTTCTACCACCTTTCCTAGTTTCCCTTCGCTTCCAACTAAACCGCTGTGGACTGATATGCTGTGTTTGAATCTGCATCAAAAGGCATTAATTTCCAAAATGTACAATTGTCTTACCTCATTCAGAGATAGTGAAGCTAAAGCTAAGTGGGAACAAGAGTTGGGGAGTGAAATAAGTGTGAGATGCTGGGAGTCAACCATTGATAGAGTCCAAGCTTCTGCTTTGTGTGCACTGTAAACTATAATAAGTTGACTTTACTTAAAAAAAAATACGCAAACTCGCTGCCTTACAAAAAGTAATTTCTGTTAACTCAGATAAAGTAGATGTGATTAACTTATTTTTTGTGAGTTTGCAGTACTCAAATGAACTTAGATAAATTCTATCAGAGTAACTTATGCAAAATCATTCCTCAGGTTGACCATGAGTGAGGAGGGCAGGGAGTGGATATAAGACCCTGCTGTACATGGATATATCACATAGGTGACACAGGCTGTCTTTGCCCTGGTATAGACTGACTGTCTATGCTCCATGGCTTAGTCCAGCTGTCAACAGCATAGACTGGATGACAAGGACATCAATAAATTTCATTTTCTTCTGTAAAATTGTGGGTGAAAATTCCTGTGAATGCTGGGCAATAGCCTCTAATTCAAACAGGCATTTTCATTTGCCCACTCAAGCTGCCAATCATGTACTCAGCCAGTCAATGCCACAGAGCATCGACAGCCAGTTGATCGGTCGGTGCCTCGATGCACAGACAGCCTGTCTACACCACTGAGCACAGGCAGCTCGCGTGTGATTCACCCATGTACAGCAGGGTCTCATGTCAGCTGTGTGCCCTCCTCACTCACAGTTACAGGGTTTGGTTATCAACTTTTGATAGGTTACTGCTGTGACATGAGTTGTCAGAACTTAGTTCTTTTCACCTTTAACAACTTCAAGTTTGTGGTCAACTTTACTTGGAAATTTTGAGGCGATCGGTTTCCTAAATTTTTCAAGTAAAGTCAACACAAGAAACTTGTCTTTACTAAGTTTAAGTGAGTAGACTCAACAGAGTGGGCTAAAATAAGTTAAGGTAACTTTTTTTTTTTAAGTAAGATTTACTATTACATTTTACAGTGTGCAAAGCTTAGCCTAATACAACTTTAAGTACTGCACAGGGCTCATCTTTCCAAATCTAGGTTATCAGTCATATATCCATAGGTTCAAGATCTGTGACAGATGTCATCGTACTCCATGTTATCTCAGTCATATGTTCTTCTTATGCCCAAAGTATCATGAATTTTAAATGGATAAGAACATTTTAAAATCATGTCCACAGTCCTTGAGTTTAGTCTGCAGCCATGTTCTTGTGTAGCCATCTTTGGTGTCCCCACTCAAACTGTTCTGAATGCTCTAAACTCTAAACAGAAACAACAAATTTACATCTCTTATAGCTTGAGGTACAATACTGTTACATTGGAACTCTCCCAAGAGTCCGTCCTTTCCCAGTGGCTTAGAGAGGTCATGTATTTCCTTAAATTGGAGAAAATAAAATACACTGTCTGGGACTCCAGGGCAGAGTTATCTCACATGTGGCAACCCTTCATTTCACATTTTAATGCTATGCACTGCTTACCTTCTGATTAATAAGAGTATTACCAGAGTGGTGGGGAAAGTGTTCCTTTTTTTGTTTTGATTTTTTTTTCTTTTCCTGTACCCCTTCATAGTGAGGCACGTGCGTGTGTGTGTGTTTGTGTGTGTACACGTACTGCGAGCGTGTGCGAGCGTGTGCGTGCATACGTGCGTGTGTGTGGGTTTGTTCAGGTTTTGAGTTCATGTAGGTAGTTACTGAATTCATATTGTACCTTCCTAAGGCCAAGAGCAATTTCCATGTAAGATAAATGAATGCACATTTGTATAAACCATTGTTAATATTGTGTGGAACTCACTTTATTTGTACAATGATACTGCATAGCACTGTTTATGTGTTTGACTGCATGTAACACACTGCTGTTCTAAATTAAAGTTTAAAAAAAAAAGATTTGGCATCTTGCCTGTTATCAAACTCCTCAAATCATATCTCTCAAAGTGTAACCTTTAAAACAAAATGTAAATAGGCTGTAGTAATAGTTTCAAGTCTGGCCATGAGAGGTATTACAGGAAAAAAAGAGTTGTGTGTCTTCTCTGCTGGTCATGAGTGTTTTGAGCTGGATGACAGCTGTGGTAATGGACATACTGGAGCTGTCACAGCTGGACTGACATAGACAGCAGAAGCAGATGCAGCTAACCTCAGGGGTATGGCCACTGGGGTGGCCTCCGGGATGGCACCAGCTACCCTTGGAATCTGGTTGGCCACCCTGCCTGACCACCCTTAGCAGAGCTGTCAGTCAGTCTGTCAACCAGACTTTCAAACCTTAACCTAATGGACTATACTGTAAAATAAAGAAAACAATATTATAAAACACAACTGAAGTCTGTCAGACAGAAACAGTAAAGGGCTGTTTCACCAAATATGTTTTTTTTTTTACTTTATCAAACAGTGAACAACAGTTTATCAAGATTCTAAAATTAAAAACCCTTTGATTTGAACTGTAATTGCAACCCCCAATTCCAATGAAGTTGGGATGTTGTGTAAAATGTAAATAAAAAAATCCTCTTCAACCTATATTCAATTGAATCCATCACAAAGACAAGATATTTAATGTTCAAACTGATAAACTTTATTATTTTTGCACACACATTTGCTTATTTTGAAATGGATGCCTGCAACATGTTTCAAAATGCTTCAGATCAGTTTAAATACATCCATTGCCCTATTTGGCATGATTTCCAACATGTTTTGCATTCACTTACAAAATTATGACGCATTTGCACTTATATTTTCATCATAATATAATATCGAATGTTGTCCAAATATGTTCGTTATATGAAGTACTATCAAGGGCGACCATCAAGAAAACTCAATTTTTGGACTTAAATGTTGGAACCAGCTCAAGGACAGAGTATTTCATCAACCAGACACATTTGAGGGACACAATGAAGAGTCTTTCTCATATTTGCATATAAACCTATTTTTTTAACAACTATAATTTAATAATTAAAACTGTTAATAGTAAGTTTTATCTGCAACTCTATAAGACAGTCCAGATTAAACTGTTTATTTAATTACTGATACTTGCTCAACTATTATGGAGTTAGAACAGTGTCAAAATTCACAAATGCACAGAGAAGGATCCACAAATGCATAGACAAATCCACAAATGCACAGACAGATTCACAAATGCACAGACAAATCCACAAATGCAAAAAAACAGATTCACAAATGCACAGACAGATTCACAAATGCAAAAAAACAGATTCACAAATGCACAGACAGATTCACAAATGCACAGACACATTCACAAATGCACAGAGAGCATCACGCAAATGCACTGACAGATATATTTCGCTGTGAACCCCGCTGCATTTGTGTGTGGATTTTTGACACTCCCCTGACGCGCTCCGATTCACAAATGCACAGACCAATGTCTGTAGCCAATCAGATGTCTCCCTCCTATTCAGCCAATCACAGCAGCGCAGTTTCGAGGGTTTGTTTCAGTGTGATCGTTTAGCGTTGCATCTGCGCATACAGAAATGCTAACAAACAGAAAGCTTATTATAATTATTACTATTATTATCATTATTATTATTGTTGTTGTTTATTTTTTAAACACATTTTTCAAGTGCTCTACTGGAGAGTACTCAATAAACAGACATAAGCCTTAAGGAGTTGATAATCAGAAGCTCACAAAAGTGGGGGGGCGGGCTTCAGGGCAACTAACGAACGTCACGTCCAAGGAGCAGAACGGACACAGTCGGAGGACGGAGCGCGAGAGCCCGACAAAGATAGTTCGGTTTAAAGAGTCTTTTCGATTAAATTCAAAGTTCTGGCGCAAGAGCGATAATAAAGATGATTTTTATAATAATAAAGATGTTAGCGTTTCTGTATGCGCAGATGCAACGCTAAACGATCGCACTGAAACAAACCCTCGAAGCTGCGCTGCTGTGATTGGCTGAATAGGAGGGAGACATCTGATTGGCTACAGACATTGGTCTGTGCATTTGTGGATCAGAGCGCGTCTGGCGAGTGTCAAAAATCCACACACAAATGCAGAGGGGTTCACAGCGAAATATATCTGTCAGTGCATTTGTGAATCTGTTTTTTTGCATTTGTGGATTTGTCTGTGCATTTGTGAATCTGTTTTTTTGCATTTGTGGATTTGTCTGTGCATTTGTGGATTTGTCTGTGCATTTGTGAATATGTTTTTTTGCATTTGTGGATGTGTCTGTGCATTTGTGGATTTGTCTGTGCATTTGTGAATATGTTTTTTTGCATTTGTGGATGTGTCTGTGCATTTGTGGATTTGTCTGTGCATTTGTGAATCTGTCTGTGCATTTGTGGATCCTTCTCTGTGCGTTTGTGAATTTTGACACTGTTCTAACTCCATAAACTATAGGTAATGTTTAAAAAAATGTTAATTTGGAGACGAATAGTGGTCCAACCTTTATTTCCTCAACCTCTGAAACAAATGGCCTCAGACACTTTTTTCATGAAAATGATATTATTCAGGATGCCCCTCACCTCTGGTTAAATGGTCAACATCTTATTTGAAAATAATTAGTAGTTTAATGGCCTATATCAATTGTCTATTCTTTTTGGTTCAGTTTGTTTTGTTTCCTGAAAAACTTGAAAATATGACTTAGCCGCTTGATGCTTAAAATTGTGACGATACTGTACTAGTAGTGGACTAAGATGAGATAAACCTTTGTTATCTTGTCTTGATGTTTGGTCTCTGTTAATAAAATAGGATAAAACAACCCCCCAAGCCCCCCCCCCCCCCCCCCCCCCCCCCATCCCGACAATCTCCTCCATTAAAACATTAAAACACCTGTGGCTTTCAGTCGGGTGCGGCTCATATATGGAACAATCTGTAGTTTCCCTAAAATTTAGCTGCTGCAGCTTATTGCCCAGAAATTACTGTAATCTCCAAATAAATCACATCATTGTTTTACCTGATAACTTTTCACACAGGGATATAAAATAACCAGAAAAGAAAAATAAATTAAAATCTGACCTGCATCTACTAAAATGATTACAATAAAGTATGCATGCCATGTATGTGTAAAGGGACAGAGCTTAAGGGGGTTCTTGAACTTCTGTGCCCCCACCAAATGTGCCCAGGTTACCTCAGAGACCAGCACCTGCTGCTCTTTGAAAACCCTCAGGGGTAAAACCCTGAACCAGCACAAAAAAAAAAAAAAGGCCAAACTGCAGAGTAATGATACGCTGCAGCTGTCACAGGAACAAACTGCTGCATGTGCAGAGCATTTTCACCTGTGACTGGAGGTGTGTCCCCACACTCACACACACACTCTCACACACACACACACACACACACACACACAGATAAACTCATCATTTATGTGTTGCTGTTGTTGTAAGAAAGGGTAAAACGATGACAGATGTGCAAAGCAATCTGTTTAGGCTTTAGAGATAGGGAGAGAAATCCTATTTAAGTGTGTATACAGGGGCTGCATTTTAACACCAGGTGTAAATGTAATCCAGCTGAATCACAGCAGACACACATGCCAGATATGAGACACATGCTGCTGCCAGTTGGAGAGGAGGCCAGCGCTGGAAAAAGGGAGGATATCGAGGGATCATATCCATCCTTTTGTTATTCCACGACTGATCCATTTGCTGCTTTAGTCAGAGAGCTGGCAGCCACATCCACAGGGAGGGCGAGCAGTGGAGAGAGGGAGGGAGGGATGGAGGGGATGGCTCCTGAGGAACAGGAACAGCTCCACCTAGTGGAGGGATAATATGGAATCAATTCAAACACATTAGAGACAGAGGAAACACAGTCACTACACAAACGCACACACATAAACTGTACGGTGTCACCGGGGTTGGACAGACATCAGTTTTCTTAACATAATAAATCATCAGCTGAGGTGATAAAGTTAGTGTGTTTGGCATTTACCCATTGAATAAATAATCATGGAAATATGTCAACTTTTTTTTCTTCATTTTGAAAATGTGTAACTTATATTTAATATGCTGGTTTGATTAAATTGTTGTATGAGTTATAATTTCCTTTCCTCAGAGCTTTGAACAGTGAGTGAGTGAGAAGCTAAACCTTATAGTGACTGTGAGGAAAATCTGTATGAAGTGGATTACAGTGACTCCCTATGGCCAGAGGACTTACACACTGTTATGATGCATTTGTTTTGAAAGTGAAAGTGAAAGTAAAAATAGATCCCATCTTTTGAATTATTCTTTTCTTGGTTCAAGACGGCTTTTTTTTACCAGATACATTGTGACAAGGTAATGTATTTATCAACAATTATGTAGTAATGTTGTTTGAAACGTGAGAATAATCAAACTTAATAAGTTTGAGGCAAAGTTTGAACAGGTCACTACAGAATAACTGCTGCACGTGGACAGGAGTGAACATCATTTCATACAGCTTAACCCCATGTTAGCCTGTAGTTCATGTTTGAGCCTATAACCCGTGCTCAATCACTCTCCTTTTTAGCAGTCTTGCTCTTCTGTCCCTTTTCTGTCAGACAGGTCAGCTCCTATTTCACCAATCACGACTTGATAAATCACAGGATCTTTCTTCTCACTGTTAAACTTTTCAGCCAATGTGGTGCTGTAATAGAGACTTTGGGTATTTTGTGTTGGATTCAATTGTTTATTTCTTAATTTCATAATAATTTAATGAAGCTGAAATACTTTTGTGGTTTTCATAATTTCATATGAGAAATGTATTTGTTTTTCCGAAATGTAACTTTCTTCTGTGAAATTTACTTGTTTTGTGAAATATATTTTTTCTCATGTAAAGTTTTTTTCTTTTTTCTGTGAAAGGTTTTTTTTTCCTCTGTAAAATGTGTTGTGTTTAATGTATTTTGTGTTTTGTGGAATATATTTTTCTTCTGTGAAATTTGTTGAGTTTAATTTATTTTGTGTTTTGTGAAACATATTTTTCTTTGGTGAAATTTGTTGTGTTTTGTAAAATATATTTTTCTTTGGTGAAATTTGTTGTGTTTAATGTATTTTGTGTTTGATGAAATTTGTTTTGTGAAATGCATTTTGTGTTTTTCCTTTTTTTTCCTGTGAAATTTACTTGCTTCATGAAATGTATTTATTTTCTGTATTTTTTTTCTTTGATTGCCTGAAATATTTTGCTTTTTTATGTTTATTTCATTGGCCTTCAAGGCCACCGTACTGTCCCCTCTGAATACAAAATGATTTCTGTCCCTGAGCCACTGAGAGTAACTTCATTTTGATAAACCTGGATGAGATTTAAGATTGGGAGCTGAAACATGGTGCTTGACTTTGATATGACCTGATACTTTGTTCATATTTGAGTCTGATTTCCACTTTTGTACAACATGTTTTGCAGAGATTGACGGATTTCTGAGGCTAAATTAGGCTAAGAGCACAACAGCTGTGAGCAGTCATTGGTGGCGTGCACCGTAGACCAACCATAGCAGGCGCCTTTGGACATAATTGACTTGAGCAGCTATATGAGTGAATAGGGGGTTATGGAGCCACAGGTACTCTGTCCTGATATAAAAGCAGTAGCATCCAATTAGGAGGTGTGTAACTTTATTTCAACTCAATATCTGTTATTTTTGTACGATTTCATGAATTACAGATGAAATGTCTGAGCTCTGCCAGACTGCACTCTATACAACTGAACAAGGGTCATCTTCTGACCACTAGATGGCGGTTAAGGGCTTCCTACCCCATAATTAGGATGTTTGGAATAAGCATCAACATGTTTAAGTGGTATACAAGAGTCAGAATCAGAAATACTTTATTAATCCCAGGGTGGAATTCGATGCTAAAATATACAGTATGTTGTTAATCTTCAGTAAGTGAGCAGTTTAACGGTGCATTTGAGAAAATCTCCATATCACAGTCTCTCTCTGGGTAAGACTCCTAAAAGTGTAACCCTATAAATGGCCCTAGTTAAACACAAGTATTTTCCCTAACTGTGGACATCTTAGTCCTTTTTGATGAAATAAATGAAAAAAAAACATACTTTTTAATAAAGCATATGACTTAATCCCAAAGACCTGCTAAAATGATAAATATAGAAAGACATCCCCTCATTTACATACGAAAATGAGACCAACAATTGAAAATCTGATGTGACTTATGACTGCATAACAACAGTTCATTGGTATTCATTCCAAGCTGAGGGATATTTTGAGCCAGCCTAATATTGAAAATGTCACATATTATTACATATTATATGAATTAACATCAGATCACAGTAAAGAGGTTTTCAAATGAAAAAAAAAAGTTGATTACATGAAGATTAGACTTTCAACACATATTAAATCTAATTTAGTCACAGGATTGAAGTCATGGAAACAAAACAAGGTGACAAAATGAGCTTCAAACTTCTCATTTGCTTTTGTTCATTGATGCAAAAACCTCTCAGCTCAGAAGGAGATTTTTAAAACCTTTAATTTCACCTGCAGAGAGAAAACTTGTATGAAAGAAGAAAACAGAAGAAGAAAAATCTACATCCAGTGGAGATTTGTGGTCTTGTAGACAACCTGAGAGCAGAAACTGATGACCAGAGTCGACCGCAGCTCAGCTGTTTAGCTAGGAGGACAAATATGACATATTTTGACATTTGAATCAATGAAACCACCTTTTTTTTCCTCAAACTTGAGTTTTCATACAAATATGGTGTAATTATGAACAGTGGTTCAAGATCACCACAATAAACAGCTGTAAGTGCTCTAATAATTCTCATGAAAGAAAAGCTGTTTTTAGTTAGTTTTTGTTTTAAAATGATTACTCTGATTAAAAAGAAAATCTGGTAGATTAACTTGAGAAAATAAGGCAACTTTTTGTGGAATTTATATATATATACAGACTCTTTCCAAAAAATTAGAATATCATGGAAAAGTTCATTTATTTCCATCTTTCCGTTCAAAAAGTTAAACTTTCATAGATTATAGATTCAGGGCCCACAATTTAAACAATTTCAAGTATTCATTTGTTTATTTTTACATAAATTGGGCTTCCAGCTCTTAAAAAACAGGAAAACAGGAATTCATAAAATTAGAATACTGTGGAGAAATCCCCATTTACTTCACAGTTTTTGCAGGAAAAAAGTGAGGGAAATTAGGAGCACATCAAATCCATCAAAATGTGTTTTTTTCAAAACAAAATGTCAATGTTCAATACTTGGTTGGGAATCCCTTTGCCTTCATCACTGCCTCAATGTGCTGTGGCATTGATGCAATCAGTCTGTGGCGTTGCCCGGGAGTTATGGAAGCCCACATTTTCCTTGATGCTGACTGTCAGCTCTTCTTTGTTTCTGGGTCTGGTGCCCCTGATTTTCCTCTTGATAATACCCCATAGATTCTCAATGCGGTTCAGGTCCAGTGAGATATATATATATATATATATATATATATATATATATATATATATATATAAAATGGTTTACTCTTTTTAAATCATGTTGACAACAAAAAGTACCAAAATGACCCTGTTCAAAAGTTTACACACTCCAGTTTTTAATACCTTGTATTTCTCCTTTAGCAGCAATAACAGCTTGTTTTGTGGTTGTTGTGGATGAGGTTCTTTATTATCTCAGATGGTAAAACTGCCAATTGTTCTTGGCAAAAAGCCTCCAGGTCCTGTAAATCCTTGAACTGTCTTGCATGAACTGCAGGTTTGAGATCTCCCCCCACTGGATTGATGATATCAAGGTCAGGAGACTGAGATGACCACTCCAGAACCTTCACTTTATTCTGCTGTAGCCAATGGCAGGTCAACTTGGCCTTGTGTTTTGGATCATGGTCATGTTGGAACATCCAAGTATGTCTCATGTGCAGCTTCTGAGCTGGTTAATGCCAATTTTCTTCCAGTATTTTCTGATAACATGCTGCATTCATCCTTCCATCAGTTTGGACCAAGTTTCCTGAGCCTTTGTAGCTCACACATCCCCAAAATATCAGGGATCCGCCTCTGTGTTTCACAGTAGGAATGGTGGAACTTTCATCATAGGCCTTGTAGATTCCTCTCCAAATGCAACGTTTATGGTTGGAGCCAAAAAGTTAATTTTGGTCTCATCACTTCAAATGGCTGTGTTTCAGAAGATTTGAGGCTTGTTTTCATGCTGCTGGGCATATTGTAAGTGAAACACTTTGTGCAGAAATGTCTTTATTCTGTCAACTTGACTGTGCAGCCCTTTATTTCTCAAGTGACTCCTATGGGCATCTTGAACTTTCTTTTTTCAGAGAATCCTGTATTTCAAGTTATTTGTGGGTTTTTCTTTGCATCCAGAACAACTTTCCTGGCAGTTGTAGCTGGAATGTTTGTTGTTCTACGTGACCGTGGTATGGTTTCAACAGAATCCCTCATTTTCCACTTCTTACTTAGAGTCTGAACACTGCTTATTGACATCCTCAATTCCTTGGATATTTTTTTATGGCCCCTTCTTGTTTTGAACAGTTCAATTAACTTTTCCTGTGGATCAATAAACAATTATTTTGCTTTCCTCACGACTCAGAACTCAGAAACTTCAGTGCAGCACTGAATAAAGATGCATGTACCTGTCAGGAGCTCAGAAACTCACTGACCTTTTATACACACACACTGATCACAAGCTAATAGATCACAGATAAGGATGGTTACCTTTAGTAGATATTTAAACACATTTGTGTAAACTTTTGTGCATTTTTCAGGCCAAAACCACCAGAGTGTGTGAACTTTTGAACAGGGTCATTTTGGTGCTTTCTGTTGTCATTATGATTAAAAAAGAGAAAAAAAACATTTTCTTTATTAAAAAAAAAAATGTCATCACCCAACCCCAAACCATAAGCGACAGAAAGGTTTTTGTGTTATCATTCATATTTTCTAAGAAAAGGCTAAAAAAGCAGAAATTCTGCTGGAGGGGGTAAACTATTGGGCACAACTGTAAACATATTTATAAAACTATTTGTTTAACATTTTTTGTTTAACTGTTATTACTATTCAAACTGAACTGAGACAGCATGATTCATAAAGGAGTGATGTAACTATATTTTAACAGAGAGAGAGAGAGTGAGAGAGAGAGGGGAGAGAGAGAGAGGGTGCAGTGATATCAGGCTAATCTGCTGTGGTGCAGCTCTGGTGTGTCTACAGATAGTAGCCTGTAACACAGCTAGGTGTTTACTCCCATACAGCAAGATTACACCAGTTTATTGAGCCCTGACACACACACACACACACACACACACACACACACACACACACAAAGACATAATAGCAGGCTCTTGTGCGGCAAAGCAGATATATGCTGGACGTTGACCACATTTTCAAGCACACAAACACACACTAACACACACGTCATTACACAAAATGTGCTAGACAAAGCAATCGAAAAATCAAAAATGCTCACACTCGAAATGGAGGACACAAAAAGATAACGGCACTCCGAGATAAGATGTTCACACACACACACACACACACACACACACACACACACACACACACACACATACAGCAGCAGCTATTGTTCAGCTGATGGTCCATTATCTAACCACTGCCAGCCCTGCTCATCAATGTTTGTGTGTGTGTGTGTGTGTGCTTATTTGCGGACAGCACACCTCCCACTGAGCCTGTACGCTTCCTGTCACACTACAGTGCAGCTACATTTACTCAGGATGGACTCACACACAAACAGCCATTGTCACAGGCAGAATCAAAGTGCGGACATCTTCTGTTCAAAGTGCGGTGAAAACAGGAGCTGAATGTCTGGATGATAACAGCGCACACTTAGAGCCATGGCTGACTGGGACACTTAATGGAAAGGGCTTTTGTTAATAGTAATTATCTACAGCCTCACTGCTCCTGCTTTTACAAGTCACTTAATGACCATGTGTTTACAACACGCATTCCTGAATGGTCAGGATTCTGTGGAAAGTATTGATAAAAATGGTGTTAAATGGTTGGCAAATCATTTAAGTTATATAGGGTTTTTAATTAAAAATAGTACATTTCGGATGATTCAGTAGAAAACTGTCTGAGTGCGTTTACAGAAGGTACTGCATTAAAAAAAAACAGACATGACTCTGTAGTGGAGATCACTGCATTAGTCTGGTGTCAGAGGAGTTACTTTCAGTTTTACACAGGGAAGACTAAGGAGCTGGTGGTGGACTTCCAGAGGCAAGCTCACTTCTCCCACAGCAGGAAACAGTCAAGTAAGAGACATGAAGATTGTTTAGTCAAATCACCTCCTAGGTGTTTACATTAACCCTTTATTTTGTTGCTGAAGACATATTTGCACAAGCACATTTTTAGTAACTGTTATTCCAAAGTGGTTTCATCAATCAGAAAAATTCCAGTGGCACCTGAAAGCTGAGATGTTGCTTTTTTACCCAATATGTGGTTATGTGTATTTCAGTCATTCAGGGACGTCTGTGAGTACACAGAGTGCAGTGATAAAGGATGAAAAGGACACAGAGAGAACGGAGCAGTTTGTCCAAAATTGCCAAAAAGAAGATTGTCCTCGAACCTCCACTACTGTTTCTGTGCGATTCCAAGACAAAAGGAGCATCTGAAAGAACACACCTTCTTGTGAAAAAAGATAACATCAGATAATGTAAATGGGTTCAATTTAAGGATGAATGAAGCTCTCTTCATCAATTTTTTAATTTGCACATGTGATTGTATGTGTAGGTGCTTTAATATGTGGTGACTATATATAACAAAGTCTTATGTGTGTGTCATTCAATGTTTATATTGAGCAGAAACCTTTTGAGAACAGAGTTTTGTGCTGTCTGTACACTGAAAAAAAATACATCTTGGGAGAAGTACATTAAACTTAATTGAATCCCTGAAATGAACAATAAAAGTAGAAGTTTGTGTCTTCACACAAATACATCTAGTATTGAAGTCAAAATAATTGTTCAAATTACAAGACAGTGTGAATTTTTTTTGAAACGTGAATAATTTAAGTAATATGAGGTAATCATTTTCAATTCATCCACAAAACAAGAGATGATCTCGTTTTCTTTATGGTTTAATTTGATATTTCTGGAACTGGAAACTGAACTCAATCCCTTACCAAACCTTGCTACCATGAGTGAGGGGGGCACGTAGTGGACATGAGAGCCTACTGTACATGGATGAATCACACGGGTGGGACAAGTTGTTTATACTGGCTTTTCATGCTGGTGTGGACTGGCTGCTTACACTAAACGGTGTGGACCAGTTTTCTGTGCTCTGTGACATTGACTGGCTACCCACACACTATAGTGTTGACCTGCTGTCTACACTACATGGAGTAGACCTGCTGTCTACGCTACATGGCATAGATGGGCTACGTCCAACAGTGTAGACCAGCAATCCCTCATGCTTTATGCAAATGATATAATCAGACTGTTCAAAGTTCATTTACCATATTTGAAAAAATTGAGAGATTTATACAAGGTTTAGTTTTGCTTCATCCACTTGACAAAATTTATTTAGCTTCACTTGGATTTTACTTTTTCCTTGAAACAAAAACAAAAAAGGGGTTAGGACAAGAAGCAATCTTGCTTTAGAAACATTAATAGATTAAGAGTTGCTTCAATATTCGTAAGTAGATCTGCCAGAAATTTTTTATCAGTGTATCTCTTTACAGTGTGTGGATTGCGCAGCATGTAATATAGCACATTTTTTATTATTTGTACTTTGTGAGCATGATTTAAGGCTTCCATTGTTGTCATATTTTGTAAAACAAAGTGACATGCCTTCTTCGTGTGTACAATGTGGATGAGCAGCTGAATATCTTTCTCCTCTACTTTCACTTTCAGTTTTTGTCTTGTGATAAGGAGCAGCCATCCTCAAGTGGCTTTTGTGCTCAGACATGGAGAAGCTGTGAGGTGCTGGAAGAGACCTTTGTGTTTTGTTTTGTTTTTTTGTTGAATAAAATAAAGGACAAAGACATAAATGTTTTGTTAATGATAAAGTTAAACATATTTAATAATAAATATGTAGTAACGTTAAAATTTTAAGTTTATCCTGTAATGTAAATCTGTTTGCTCCTTGGCAGTGTTCTGTCCTTCACTAAACTAGACTCTAAAATCCATATTTGTTGTTGTGATTTTCACTTTAAATGATTTTACTCTCTTATAACATGTATCAAATCACAAATAACCCCCAGATATTTAAAGTTCCAAGTGTTCAAGATGAAAATGACAGAAGCCAAAAGAAGTAAATAAAAAAGTCCCTGCAGGATTTTTGAGGCTCTGGTGTTAAAGGTTTAAATTAGTTGAGGAACTTTTTTTTGTAAATACATTATGAAAAGTTTTTGAAAAGTAAATCAGTCATGTTATGTCCTCCAATAACCCTCTGGGGATGAAATTTTGAATTTAAAGTATTTGAACTCCATACTGCCATTCAAAGGGTGACATGAGCCATGATTTCATCTAAAGTTCAAAAACTGCAGAACTCTGTTTGCTCAGTATGAGCTCCAAGAAGCTGTTGCTCTTATAGAGAGGGCAGAATTGATGAATTCATTAAATCTGTGTTGCATAATTCAGTCACCTCTGTTGGCTGTCATAGCTGTTCTCCCGCGACCTGCATGTATTAATATGAAATCTCGTATACCAAACAAGCATCAGCCAAACCCACATCATATGAAAAAGTTATGAGGTTCTGAATGACATTACAGTTGCTGTAACCTTTTGGCTTCTTCTCCACTGACTCCAGTGCTTGTACAGTGTTTTGAAGGATGCAAGTTTTTCCACTGCAGCTTTTGACAAAGTATAGTACAGGACAGCAAGAGTGAGAATAATCAACCTGTAGGTTTTGAGTTTGGGTTTAACTGTGTAGCAAAGTTTATTTCTTTTAGATAATTGTTCTTAAAAAGTTTCATATTTGTGCAGTTTCTTTGTTTCTGTTTTTACTTTCAGCTTGAAAAGTTTTTGCAGATTAAAGTTGACTTGAAATCAGGTGTTTTGACTGTTTTCAGTGAGCTGAAGCCATCCACCAACGACAACTTTCACACATCTTTTTCTCTTCTTCAGGTTTACTCTGTGCAGGGAATAATTCTTATGAGTTAAATCATGTCGCAACTACATCCACTGTGCGAGGAGCATTTGTTGTCGTTTAAAGAAATTAAATCATAATATCAGTAGGAACAAGTGCCTTTCACTTTTGAACCTTGTTAGTACTTTATGGTACTGATGCTCCTGGGAATCAGTACATGTACTTGAATATAGCAATTTTCTGTACTTTTGTATGTGGAAATACATTTTAGTGGTGGGCAGATTGATCCAAATATCCATAATATCATTAATGTCAACAATGGTATTGATATGAAATGATACTAGTGTGCAAAGATTTTTTTTTTTCAAAGAAAAATCCGGAGAGGAAATTGTCTTATATAGTTGGTATTCCAGTAAACCAGCTCTCTACTTAAAAAAAAAAAGAAATATATCTTACTTTGCCCTGGAGTGATATTATTTTGGAGTTTGTTTAAAACAAATCCACACATAACAATGATCAGGTTAAATTTCTTTTGTTACTGCACTGTTATTTCTGAATAAAAGGGTTTACCAGGATAGTAAAGTATTTTGTAGTCACCTCAAAACTTGGTCTGTATTCTAGGTTTCGACAAAAACCATTAAAAGGAAAAACCAGAAAAAAACCCCAAAGGTTAGCAGTTTGATGAGCCATCAATAGTGAATAATGAAAAGTATGGTGATTGGTATAGTTATTGGTGATACTGGCCCTGTTTTTAGTTAGTATTGGATCGATACCAAATCTTGTCGTATCACCCACCACTAATAAGTGTTACTTTTTAAAATAACAAAATCTCAAAAATGTTCAATCTAACGTATTTATTTTTCAATTCATAAACTTAAATGTATGAAACCAATATTAAACTGTACTGTAACACTGCAGTTTTTTCACAAATGTCTTGAACATGAAAACCCTTAACTAAAATTAACTACAACTGAATGACTTAACTGCAACTAAACAGTGTTTTTCTTTCTTGATAAAGCACAAATTAAAACCCAGCTCTATGTACTCCATGCCCATGTACAGCATCACCTCCTCTTCCACTTCCTCACAGTCACAAGGATGAGTTTAGATGCTGAAACGTGGTACCCTTTTGTTTTACATGAACAGGTATTCAGGTGCTCTACCCTTGGTTGATACCTATCGAACAATTTGCCACACATTCCTAAATGGCATTTAAACTTGCATTCAATTTCAATTTGTAACCTAGAGCAACTTTTAGAACAAATAACTGAAGAAATGAATAAGTTCAAGAATTGGTTCACTGAAAACAAATTATCATTGAACTTAAAAAAGACCAAATTTATGTTATTCAGAAACTGAAAAAAGGATATTAATGTACAGTTAACTATTGATAACATGACAATTGAAGGATTGCAACAAAATACATTTTTTGGGTTGTGATAGATGAAAAAATTCTCCATAAGTTAATTGATTTGGTAAGCTACAAAACTGCTCAAATAATGTTTAAGGCATCATAGAAATCTCTACGTACAAACATTCAGCACTTATTTCACGACAGAGACAGGCATCATAGACATAATTTAAGGGAGGGCAACAAATTTTACCAAACAAAAGTTACAACCACTCTCAGGTCTATGTGTATCTCAGTGTGGGGAGTAGGGTGTGGAACGAACTGGCTGAGGAGCTAAAACATCAAAAAATGTATCAAAGAAATCTGAAAACAAAATATTTGTAGGAGAGAGACTGATGCTTCATATATGAAGGGAGGGGGTCGGGGGTAAAAGAGTGTTTGGGCCTGTCGTTGTCTTGTTGTCTTGTTTGTTATTGTGTTTTGTGTTGTTGTTGTTTTATGATGGTGAGTGGAAGGATTGGAACTATATTGGCATCGCTTCATCCATCCCCTTTTCAAACATACGCATGTGTAAATATTGTTAATATTATTGTCAATCGTTATGTGAGAGATATTGTATGCAGGTTTGACATAAATTTTCTTACTGACTGACTTTACTTACTTATTTTTGATGAAGCTCCAAAGTTATTCCTTGATTTTACTTATTATTAGTGTGGGGTTTTTTGTTTTGTTTTTTACATTTAGGAAATGATTACTCATGGTTCTTTTTTCAAATTCCAATAAGACTGAAGCTCAAGCTGTGTCCATTCTGGAGATATGAGGTACTTTAAAATAAGTTATGCAGGTTTAGTGTAATTGGTACCATAAAGAACAGTTGGATCCATAAAACAACATTTTATTATCTTTCAGAATCATGTTAACTGATATAAAGAACACATTTAAAATCAAGTTTTGCCTGAATAAGCAGTGTTTGACTCATGTGAGTTATTTTAACTGTGTCACAATTAGCCTGTTTCTGTGTAGTGTGGGGATTTGGACCCCTGTGTCTGTGTTTGATGATGCTCAGTGAGTGCGAGCTGGATTTTCCCTGCAGTTTCCATTCAGCCTTTCAGAGACGCTGCAGTGTGCAGATCAGTCCTGCAGGGGGGGCTCTGTGTGTTTGTCTGCTCTCTGGCTCAGTGTCAGGGCTCTGTGCAGCGTGGGCTCACAGCTTTTCAGTGCACTGGGTCGACCTCTAGGTGTCACCCATTATCTAGCTGTGAGGCGAGCAGAGGAGGCAGCCGTCTCCCCCCTCGCCTTCCTCTCAGAGTCTCTGCTCAGCAGCTGCTTCTGTGCTTCAGCAGCACAATTCTCCCACATCAGATCTGATCCTTTTTGTTTCAAGACAAACTCAAGAGGCTGGGAGACTGCTGACAGGATGCAAAGCTGCTCCGAGTATTTCTGGGCTCCAAACAATCCTGGCTGCATCGACTCGTTTAGATTGTTGTGGAGTCTTCAAAGTTCCCTAATTTTGAGCTGGGGAGTCACACAAACTGCAAACACCTACAAGAAGCCAAATCTGCTGATGTGTAGCTGAAGACATTTTTTTTTTTTTTTTGCATGTTTTGTTTATCCTCTGTTTTCCCAGCATCCACTCTGAGTGAAGAGCGGTACAAAGGTACTGGCCAAACATTGCTGCAGGGTACAACAAAAAGAGTTATTTCAGTGAGCAGGAACTCATTTATTCAGTTTTATCTTTTTTGTGGTTTGCTCCTCAAAGAGTGGAAATGAAACTGTTTGCAGAGCCAAGTGGGACACTTTTAAATTCATCTGTTTTTGTTGTTTGTTACCAAAAATAGTCAGTTTGCCAAAAACTAAAACAGATAAAAGCAGCCAGGGTAAGACCCCAAACTACTAACTACTTCTGATAAAAGACTGTGGCAAGAAAACTGAAAAAATATACATATTTACATATCTATATCACCAACTGAGGATTCTATTATCAATTACATGAGTAAGTCCACTCTGGATTTTTGGTTTCAGTCTACATAGTGGAGCCAACCACAGCATCCAAATAAACCTTGAGGTTGCTCTGCTTTGTGTATCTATTTTTACTCATTATTCTCTTGGTAAAAATCCCACATTTTGAAGTTATTTCTGGAGATTTGCACTTCTAGTTATGACAAAAAACAACTGAGAATAACAGGACATAGATGAAGCAACAAAACAAACCACATGTATAAATATTAGTATATTATTTTTATTGTGTACGTCCCTTTCCCCACATTGATCCACAAAGACAAGTGTCCATTTATCATTAATATACTCATGTTTACATATCAGAGACAAAAAAAGAATTACATTAAAAAAGACCATTTAAATATGTAGAATGTCAATCGCATGTCAAAGTCTTGATTCAACATTTTTGTACTCAACATGCATTCAAAATATAAAAATAGACTTCTGATTAACTTATATACACATTTTTTATAAATATAAATATACAAATGTATTTTTAAAATACAAAGATAAATACAGTCACATAGTGTACATTGTGTACCAAACCAGCAATACAAACATTTTTTGGATATTTAGCATTCACAAAACACATTTATTACATTATAAATGCAACTTTAACGACAATTGCAGGTCTTCTTTTTTTTCCTTTAGCTTCATACTTCAGTTTCTTTTGGCCGCCCACAGTCCTTTCATGTTATCTGAAATAAAGGAGGCTGTCAGTGAGGGGGTTAATAAATAAAGAGGGGAGGATACAGGAAGTCTAGCTCTGCCTGACGTCCTGTAAGAGTTTGTTGATCTCGGCCACCAGCTCGCTGGCGTCCACCAGCTCATGCCGACTGTCGCTGCGTTTGCCCTGAAGGTGGCAGAGCACTGAGTCAAAGTCGTCCTCCTCATAGTTCTCTGGGATCTCCTCCATGGCGGGAAGCCACTTGGAGGAGGGCCCAGGTAGTGGGACCGACACCTGCACCGGAGCGGGGGAAGGCTGCACCATGGTGGGGCTGACCAGCGCCGTGAGCAGGGGGCTGCTGTGAGGTTTGGGGGCGTGGCCACTGTTCTGGGGGCTGTTTTTGGGTGCCTGTGAGCCCTTATGGCACCCGCTCTGCGAGCTGAGCTTGGTGCTGGGTTTCAGGGTGTGGTAGCTGCCCTGGTGGTGTCCGGACGGGCCGATGCTGCTTCCAGGGTTCTGGAAGTGGGTGTTGGCAGCCCAGGCTGCGACACCTTGCTGGTGGACGGAGGGGTTAGATTTCCCAGGGAGGTGTCCCCTCCTGCGATCTAAAGATCCCGTCATTGGGACCCCCACCCCGCTCAGGCTAGTCCCCTTCTGGGTCTCATTGACCTGCACGTAAGAATCCAGACCCTGAGGAAGCAAACGCTGAAACACGCTGCTCATCTCTGACAGCAGCGACGTGGTCCCACACAGATCTTCATCAACGGCCCCTCCCTCTCCGTTCTGACCCCCTTCCTCTTCATCGCCGTCCTCGCTGCCAAGGTCCTTACCAAAGGTGGAGAAGCTCTGGTTACGGGTGGGACCGGTGTCAGTGCAGGGCTGAGGGGTCTTTTCCTGGGAGAGGTCGGTGGGTTGGCGGGCTTCTTCCCCTGGGATGTAGAGGTTGCTGCGGTAGTCTGAGGAGGAGGATGCTGGGGAGGCCAGGGGGGGCATCCAGCACTGGTCTGAGTGACCCAGGACGCGACACTCCTCGGTGCAGAGCCTCGTGGCTGTAAGGACAAGAAGAAGAAAAAGAACCATGAGGATGGATAAGCACAGATCAGTCCTAGTGCTAAAACCCTAAAAACATGATTCACGTTCATGCGAGTGAAGAAGATGATTCCTGTCTCCTGATTTCATTGTTCTCGTTCGAAAACCCTCTCTGGAAACAAGGTGGGCATCTGCCTTAATTAGTCTGAAAGCTTCTCTGCAGGAGCTCTGCCTGCTGCAGCTCCTTCCAAACTATTTACCAATGAGAGACAATTCAGCAAGGCCGATCAATGCCTATTACCCATTCAAAATAACTCCTCCTCTAAAAGCCCTGAATTT
>RPOG01006924.1:0-20966 GCA_008086565.1 Thalassoma bifasciatum
TGGAAGACATTTAGATAACAGAATGAGATTTCCCAACAAAAAAAGGATAACACATTTGTTCACAACACAAAGGGGCGACAGAATGAAACAAACCAAAAGTTCCCAACTGGAGCTTTAGATATTTCTGTTTACAGATGCTCCGTAACGCCAGTCAATAATTGAGAGGGAATCTTTATTGGGTTACTTTTGACCTACAGGCACGTATTAACTATGATGAAGATAAATAAAGGAATAAAGGTTTAACTTTCAAGGATTTATTTTCATTGATATACTGCAGGACAACATTAAAGTAGAAGTTTGTAACAAAGCTAAAACAATCAAATCCGTTGGAAGAAGTGATGGTTTCAATAAATTAGTAATCTCAACCCCCCCCCCCCCCAAAAAAAAAAAGAAAAACAAACAAACAAGCACACAAAAAATAAATGAATAAATAAACTGATTATAATAGTTCTAAGACTTTGAACTTTTTTTGGTAACACTCATGTAATTTACCTGGAAAAAATGGGTTAGTATGTTTCTTCCTAAAATAAAACACCCATACATCACCAGTGCTAGCTTGTTGCTTTTTCTTTCTTCTATCAGAAGTGTCTTTGTGTTTCATTGGTGTAAGGTGAAAGGTGGGCAGGCCTCAAGCCAGTGGGAAAGCTCTTAGTTGTTACCTGAAGTTTGAGGTTAAACCTTCATCTGGACGATCATTAGGGTGTTTGGTGCTCATTTTCTGAGGATGTGAACATTACTTTGATGATTTAACGATGGTCATTAGAGGCTTAATCATTCATTCAGCCTCTGCATGCTGCTGTCTGACCTTGTTTTTTTTCTTTTTTTAAGATGTAATTGGTCTGAATATGAAATACCTGCTACATAGTCTCCAAAGCCCACTGTGGTCAGAGTGATGACAACAAAGTAGGCCGACTCCAGCAGACTCCACTGCTCCACCTCCTGAAAAACCAGAATAGGCACCGCAACGAAGAGCAAGCAGCCCAGCAGGATGGACAGTACAGCTGAGATCACCCGCACTATGGTCGGGCTTACTTTCCATTTCTGCCAAAAAGAGAGAGAAAAAATACTTTAATACATGTACAACGCAAAAAAAGGAAACTTTTGAAGGTGTGTTGAGGATCTGACCCGGAAGAGATTCTCTATTTTGAGAACAGCTTTCCTCAGTCCGGTACCCAGATGGTCTCCGACTCCAGCCAGCAGGAAACCAAACATCGGGATTCCCACCAGGGCGTAGAAAATACAGAACAGCTGTCCGTACTCTGTCTTTGGGGAGATGTTTCCAAAACCTGGACACATGGAGGTCAGGAGTCAATGAAAGACTGATTAAATAAGTTTAGCTTCACCTCTTTGTGATGGACTTTTTAATACAGCTAGTAGCCTACCTATGGTTGTGATGATTGTCCCTGAGAAGAAAAAGGCACTGGCCAGGTCCCATTGGCTGACAAAGGTGGAGTTACTCATGGGATCTACACCTGCTCCCATAGCATCCACCACTTCCTGTAAACACAAAGAGAACAGATAATTTCACAGTAAACAGGGGCCCATATTGACTTCTTGAGAGGGGGGGCCAAACCAAGACTCTGTCAAATACAGGAGCATTAGTGGGTATGATATACAGACAAATAATTGTGAACCCTCTGTATCTCCACTTTTTATATATTTACTTTGAGCTGTCAGATACTTAACCCCAACAAAAAAGAATCTAATGCTGGATAGACAAAGTTAAAAGCAATCAGTCAAAGTTTGCATGAAGATTCAGAGCTTTAAGTCCTCTAATAATGAGAGTACTGCACCCAAACTGCATCGTCATTGTATCTGCTCAGGCAGTCTGCAACGATAAAGTGACGACTCATTCAGTCCTGAGAGAAACAAACTGGTGCCAGCACAGAAAATCAAACCTTCTGATCTTATTATCTATTTTGTCTGTTGATACTTGAAACCATTTGTTAACTGTAAATTAAAAACTGAATGTGCTCTCTGCAGAAATCTGATCAGTAGTAAAGAGTTTATAATAACACAGACAGGGCTGCATCTGCTGAATTAACACTGCTTTTTCAATCTTTGTTCATCTTTATAGTGTTATGACTCATGCAGTAATTCAGAGGTTTTGAATTTTTATTTGCCCTTGAACAAGAAAAGAAACAAGAAAACAAAGTGCACTTTTCAAATA
This sequence comes from Thalassoma bifasciatum, assembly GCA_008086565.1. Classification (NCBI taxonomy): domain Eukaryota; kingdom Metazoa; phylum Chordata; class Actinopteri; order Labriformes; family Labridae; genus Thalassoma; species Thalassoma bifasciatum. The sequence continues at coordinate 2,171 of RPOG01006924.1, forward strand.
TGTCTTACCCAATGTTTCATCCAAACTTTCAGAAGTTTTTTTTTAACAATTCAATTTCTGACCGTATCCTTCTAAAATACATGTTTTAAGTGCTTCTGGATTCAGGTTTGACAAACTTACAAAAAGACAATTTAAGAAAAATCGGAAGAAAGATAGAGTCGAATCATCAGGAAAATGTCATTTTTCCAGTTGAGCAGGTGTTAAATTTGATGGTTTTGTTTGAAACCTTACACAGCATGTATCACCACTATTAAAACACTGAATGATCAATAACACCATTTACAGCCACAGAGACATTGTGTGATGTGCGACAACTCAGATTACGCCGAGAGCAGATTGTATGAAGAGCAGGATTGAGGACCTGTTGAAACGTCAGCTGACTCTGGTTTAGTGAAACTGGACCCACAATGCTGCTTGTAAAAGATGGACATCTGAAGCATGGCGCTCTCACAGCTGCCTGCTTCAGTCAGGAAGAAGATGGCTGCAGTTATTATATCATTAAGCATACACCTGTTGTGATTTGTTTATATACTGTACATATAACAGTGCTATAATGCAATCTTATCTAATCCATCCTGTAGATTTTTAAAATTAGCAATCCTGAGAAATCCTCTTAACATCACTTTGTGCTTTGTGTGTTTTAGATGATGAGAATGATCCAGATGATCTACCAGTTATGGGGAAAAAAACTTAGCTCTAACAAATAATTTTTTCTCTGGCTCAATTTTGTGTAATGCACCTCAAAAATCCCTGAATTTTATATTTGAGTCTCAGTGTTTAATTTACTCTCGTCACATTTTGCCACTTTGCACCCCAAATCTTGATTTAAGACAATATGGATTCATTCAAAGTGCAAAATTCACTCTTTAAAACAAAACAGTTCAAAGACATAAACACCTACAAATCCTAAAGTTTGTTTAACATCACAGGCTGCATAAGCCACCTCGCAACTGGTTTACGAGCTCGGTGGAGCCCGTAGCTTGGTTATTACCATACAACGTATAATAAATGGATCAATGGATAAATGCATCACTTTTCTGAAACAGGGTTTTGAAGCAAATGGCTGTCCAGCACCATGTTGGTAATGGGGTGCACTTTGAGCCTCCACACTAACATTTATAGGGCTCCCACCACAGAGCCTTTGATTAGGCAAACTCAAATTCTTGATATCTTCTTAACTTCCAAGTTGGAAAAAAACTATTCCTTGTATGCATGCACTGTCAGAGAAATAAGCAACTCAGACATATTTGATACCAGACTTGTTTTGACGGTGCTGCACTGGCTAACACAAGCTAACTGGCTAACATGAGTTTCTCAGATGATGAAATTGTTGGTCTGGAGAGTCACAGTAATGAGCTGAAACTTTGGGCCAAAAACACCTCTGCAATGAAAACTCTGGCTTTAGACATGTTGCTCTTATCCCTGACATCCTTTTATGAACCGGGTAACCTGTTGACAAATGCTTTAGACATGAGTAAACCACATTATTCCATCATCTCACTTTCAACACTTGCCCTCTTTTACTTAAGGACAACACTGTTTACTTCCGTCCTCTCCCTCAGTCCTAATTTAACCTCTCAGTAAATGTCAGCCAACACATCTAGATCCTTTGCAGGCTAAAACTGTATTTTACAAGTTTCATTCTGGAGCGAGAACAAACATCTTGACAGCGGTGCATCGAGTTCAACCCGGATCGTTACGTTCAGCTCATGCATGGATCAGTTTTCATGCCCACACATGAAAAACATGCTCACACATGGCGACTTATCCTTCCATAGCCCCTGAGGAAACACCTGCTCACTGGACTCTACAAGGTCACAAAAAGTGTCCCAACAGAGCCAGAGGCTGTAAAAATCTGATGATTGTGTCAGAAATCATTTAATGTGAATACTTTATGGTTGTAAACAATCTTCTATTTGAAAATCACATTGATTTTGTTGCATCTCACTTTATAGAAATTCAGTTGCAATGAATCTCTTTTTTTCAGTAAGGATACAATAAAATTAGAGTAGAATACTGGCAACAGTTTCCCCAGTGCATTACTGTAATTTTATCAGGTAAAGTTTTATAGGCTATCTCTAATTAAAGCTTGTGAGATCTATGTTTCATCCTTGAGGGTCTCTGGGTTCAGGAATCCCAACAAATCTCCTAGATGAAGCTTCAAAAAAATGATATAAATAATGATTTAACTGAACTACAACTGCATCAAATTGATCAGGCATCTGAAGGTCCTTCATTGTTAAAATTCTCACATATCATGGCAAGAACCCAATCTGTAATATTCAGAAACAGTAGATAATTTGTTTTGAGGGCTGTCAAACTGAAAAGGAAACGAGTCACTGTTTTCTTTAAACAGGAAATTGCTCCAAAATAAATTTGGGGTGTCACAAATACGCTCAAGCCCAACTCCAGTTGGCCATGATGCCACGCCCACTTGAGATTAAAGGAAAGAGGGGGACCGATAACAGCCTGACTGATAACACAACTTAAGTAAAAGCTTGATGATTATGGCCTTAAAAAGCTAAGCTGTCATACCTCTATCAGTTGCTGCAGGTTTTCAGGGTGGATGCAGGTGAAGTTCATCAAAAACTCATTTCGTACGTCCTGCAGCTGCATATGTTTGTTCATCTCAAGTGGAGTCTCCAGGGCACGAAACACCACAGCTCCCAGCACCAGGTACAGAAGCACCCCGGTGAGGATGCCGAGCAAAGTGGAGCAACGCATGGATGCACCTCCGCCCAGTCCGAACACGGGCTGCTGTTTTCCTTTGCCAGCCTCGGTGCTGGTGTGACTGGGGTCCCAGCTGCTGCAGCTGAAACATCAGAAACCACACAGACATCAGGGTTTTCTCTGACCGCTGAGACCCAACAGCTGCAGACACGCCTGCTGCAGACAGACTCTTCACTGTACACGAGGCATTAAGTGGACTCAGGCCTCACCACACTGTTAATGCAACGCAGCAGATAAAACACCCATCAACTGGTCTGACACTGAGCAGATGTGACTGCAGGAGGAGCTTTGACTGTGAATGAATACAGAGACATTAATAATAGCTGAGTTTACCTGCTGATGGCCTGTAGGTGCCCACGCTTTCCCCTCTTCCAGTCCCTCTTCTCTCCAGGTTTTAGGATCGAGTCCCTGGATCCGTAACCACTGGGGAGGCCGTCCGCCTCACACTCAGAAGGAGGAGGCACTAAAGAGGAAAAGACACAACTTAGTTCACACAGGCCTGACATTCAAATGAGTTGGATGTTGCAATCTGCCCATTTTTTACAGTCTGTAGAAAGTTGATGGCTTCAAAAATCTTTATAAAGAAAAATTAGCTCCTAAAGCATCTTTTCTTTCACAAAACAGATTTAAGATCAGTTCGTTTTGAGAGAGATGCAAAAAAAGCCTCCCAATAAAAAAGCTGACAGTGATGAGGATGACAGCCAACAACAACGGGAGGCGTTCAGGCAGTGTCACACAGAGTCATTCACGTGTTGAACCAATGCCACCTGTTGTTTTTCTCTTGACCATAAGACATTATTCCTGCATGTCACTGATGACAGGTGATAAACTGTGATATTCCACCCTCACCTCACACAATACACCATGGACGAGGAAAAAAGGTAAAGAGTAAAGAGTAAAGTGAGGTTTACTTCAATTAAAGTAAAGGATTTCGAGGTTCTTTTGTGAAAGTTACAGGGACTGATCCCTCAGATGGACCTGGTTTTATTTTGTCAGCTTAATTCAAGAAAATGTTTTTACCTCAAACTGCACTCTGGTGCATCTTGACCTTGCTAAAACATTGAAGTTGGGTAACCAGTGGACGTGCCAGACGCTCCCTTTGGCCCCAGGAGTTTGGTGAATGATTTAAGAGGGGCGGGTTTTGTCATTTAAGAGCAGACAATCTGCCACTTTAATTCGTCTCTTTGCATCACTGGACCAGAACTGGCCAGGATGAGGGAAAAAAAGGGCAGAAAGAAATCTTCGATCTCAAGTTTGGTGGCTGCGGCTCTTAACTCAGCAGATCAGCTGGTCCAGATCCAAAAAAAGAGCAATAAACTGTCACACTGTGACAGCAAAATATACACTCGCTCTTCAAACAGTTTTACAGCTGCTGGGAAACACAAAGTGACCATCCACTTACTAGATTGAATACCTTGCAGCCGGTATTCAGCCATGCATGCAAAAAACATTTTCTGTAAGGTTACTTTAAAAGGCTTTTTTTTTTACACACACTTCCTGCTTTTGCACTAAAATGACACAGCAAAACCAGCAAGAATTCACATATAGTTCAATAGTTACTTCAAGAGTGTAACTCAGTTTGCAACACTGTAATAATTCATTCAGATAAGAGGAACATTTCAGTGTGCTTTCTACTCCAGCAACATTTTTTATGACAACACAAAGAAGATGCATCACACTGTTCATCTAATATGCAGTTAATCTACTGTAAGCGTACCCAAGACTGCACCACATAAAGCCAGACGGATAATACTCCACGAGACAAAGGGAAATTATAATGTGGCCTGCATTAAGTACCAATACTGCCACTGCAGCCAAGCCTTAGCGGTAGTGATCCAGTTTTATCACCACTTAGAGTCCCTCTGGGTCCAAGAGATGGACGCTACTGACCAAAGCACCAGGCAGCCTTACCTCAAAATGAAGAATCATAGGAGTCCAGAGGAGCAGTTGACTCATGCAGAGTGTTTCATGAGTTCATGCAGCCGCAGACAACCGGCGTGTCTGTGTGTGCGTGTGTGTGTGCCTGTACGAGTGTGTGTGAGCATGGATGGGTGTGTGCCTGAATGAGGGTGAGGAGGGAGGCTACTGCTGAGCGCACAGAGAAAGAGATCATCAAAGTGACTCTATGAGGAGTGAGGGAGTGAGCTCAAGAAAGAGGGGGAAAAGGGGGAGCAGCAGAAGATAGTGATGGAGATGATGAAGATGAATTTGTCTTCAGAATCCAGATCAGGTTTTAGTTTTTTGGGGCTAAATCATGTCATTTATTTTACTTTATTAGTGTACCATGAGACTGTTTCATGTTCCTGCTTCTGATGTAGTGACTAAGTGTTTTAATTTCAACATGTGCAACATACAGCAGTGTCTGCAGCACTCACATTCGTGTTCGATACCTCCCTGTGAGAAATGTAATGACATCCCTGTTGCTCTGATTGGTGTTTAACTGCAGACTCTGCAGAGTGAGGCCAGCTCAGCCACCCATGATCTCTGCATCCCATCTTTCTCACAAGCTGCCTGACAGAAGTGCTGCTGCTCCACAGTTCTGTGTGTGTGTGTGTGTGTGTGTGTTTGTGTGTGTGTGTGTAAGTTGTACAGGGCTGGAGATAAGGTTTCGTGGACAGATTCAGGAGACCAAATCAAACTCTGTTCCTCTCACTCATGTTCCAGTCAGATCAAGACTCAGATTTTCTGTTACTGGTATTAGAAAGTTTATTGTATCATTACATTAATTAAATCAAATCCATTTAAGAGGAGCACCATCAGCTGACTATAATGCATATCTCAAAAAAATTGCTGTTATACCCTGTGCTTGCACACCATCTAAACATATATATATATACACTGCCTGGCCAAAAAAAAGTCTCCGCCTGGATTTAACTAAGCAAATAGGCACAAGCCTCCTATTGGATAATTACTTCATTGAGGAATGTCTTTCAGCTGGCAACAAGTTATTTAACACCAGCTGATGCAATGAGTAACTTCTCATTTCTTTAACAACCATGGAGAAAGACACATCCTGTGGTCGTGGAAAAGATGCAGAAACTACTAAAATTGGTTGAAGAACTGTCTAACACATCATTTAAAACTGGGAGGATGGTGGAGAACTATTTTGTGGCAACTGGGTAAATAGAGAGGCAGGTGAAGTGATACACACATCACAGCTCTTATTACAACATACAGCACTTATTTCACAACAGAGATGGGCATTATACACACAACTTAAGGGGAAGTAACATATTTTACCAAACAAAAGTTAGAACCACTCTCAAGTCTATGTGTATCTTAGTGCGGTGAGTTCTCATGAGGAACAAACTGGAAGAGGAACTAAAACATTGTCATTCAATCATTCAATTCCAATATATATATATATATATGAAATCCGAAAACAAACTATCTGGAGGAGAGAGACTGATGCCCCAAATATGAAGGGAGGGGGTGGGGGGTAAGAGAGTGTTTGGGCCGGCCGTTGTCTTGTTTATTATTGTTTAGTGTTGTTGTGTTTTGTGATGGTGAGTGGGGGGATTGGAATTGTATAACCATTGCTTCATCCATCCTCTTTTCAAACCTGTGCATGTGTAATCATTGTCATCAATTGCTATGTGAGAGATATTGTATGCAGGTTTGATATAAATTTATTTACTACTACTACCTAGTGCCTACTGTACAAGCCTGTGGGGACAGTGCTGTGATCTGGGGCTGCTGCAGTTGCTCAGGTTCAGCAACATTATGTTCCCAAAGAATGAGGTCTGCTGAATATACTGAATAACCAGGTTATTCCATGAGTGGATTTTCTTCTTCCCTAATGGCACTTGCATATTCCAGGAAGACAATGCCAGGATTCATCAGGTTCAAATTGTGAACAATACATTAACTGTTTTTTTTTGGTTCTAACCGGTTCAAGAAAGTAAATATTGGGGTGGAACCCAAAATTGTTAAAATTCTCTCTGTTCAGAACAAACTGATTGGGAAAAACTCTGCTTCGAAGCCCTGTTACAAAGCCAAATAGGCGAATACCCATAATGCTTCTCTGCTTTGCACCCAGAGTCAGCCTTCATTGTCTGGGGAGATCAGATCCATCAGTCTATTACTCAGCTAAACAAGCATTTAAAGGCAAACACAGACAGGAACTTTTTCATCAAATGAATGCCTATAATCACCTAATGCAGTGATGGCTGTAATCAATCATAAAAAAAACCTTTTGTCAGCACCAAAACTATAAAGTATTGATTTATCAGTCAATACCAGTCACATTCATTGACATCTCCATTTAGCAGAGTGAGGAGTGGAAATGTAATCTTGACCCATAGACTCAGAGACTGTGTGTTTACTGGGGGGTGAATATCAGTGATAACTGTATGTACATCATGTTTACTCCTCTCAAAGTGACCTTCTTCTGTTATTTGTACCATCTCCAAATTCAGGTCCAAGTTTCTCTCTGAACAATAACTCAGCTCATCCCCTCAGCCTGATATATAACCCTGGCACGCCGCCTTGGCAGCCACCGCTGACAGTAACAGCACGGAAATATATTTAGCTGAAAGGAGAGAGGGACCTGCTGTAGGTTTGCTCTTTATGAGAAATATTTGAGGAGAGAAGAGACACAGAAAGTTTGGTTATGAAACATAAGAATCTTGTGCCACAAAAACATGGGAATGAGGAAAAATAAGGAAATAATGGGTCTGACTGGACTCTCTGGTCTCTCTGGTGGTTCCTGGTTGAGCAGACAGCTCCATGTTCTTGTGGTGGTGGTTAATGGGGAAGCTGAGCATGACTGAGTGATGAGACTTAGGCCTTTCTGCCACATCACTGCAACTCTCTGGAGTCTTTCCAAGCTGTCAAACATCTGTAACAGCAGACGGTCATGTCATCGACCACAGAGCACTCTGCAGTTGTACTACATAGCTTTTAACGTAGATATAATCTTGCTTCTTTCTGGCTTGAGAGATGAGATTGCTGATAATCTTCTCAGGAGAAGAAGTGTGTTTGAAGAAGTCAGAAAAACTGACTCACGCTGCATCATGAGATCATGCTGCTTTTGTCATTTCTGTCCGGTTTTCACCATTAGTTTTTTATATTTTTGTTCTAATGTTCAAAATTCATCTTAGGGCTTTTTTATGTCTGTATTTGGAGAGGATAGGAGAGTAGAGAGCAGAAAAAGTTAGGGGCCACAGGTTGGACTCAAACCACTCAGAATGAAAAAACGGAAAAGAGGTTTAAAATAGTTAAATGGGATCTGAATACATGCAGCATTAAACTTAATATTTATTCTCTGTGTGTGTTTGCAGTCTTAAGTCCCAGCAGGGGCAAGAGAGACACCTGGAATAAATTGTTGTCAAAGTGTAAGGGACCAACAAAAGGTTAGGAATGGTCCACATGCTGCTAATGTACATGCAGTAAAGTCTTAAAAACAATAGTTTTTTTCTGTCTTTTTCACAGATTTAATGCACAGAAAAGTTTGTCATTTAGATTACATTGAGACAGGGGCAGAAAAGCAAAGTCAGACTGTGTTCAGAGTAAGCAGTAAACGCTGCAGTGAGGAATGATGCTGATACGAAGGAACTTATCACTGCAACTCTTAAAGAGTCAGCTTGAGTTTGGGTGCAGAGACACTAGAAATCACAAATACGCCCATTCAAATGAGGACACATTCAATCTAAAATCAAATATCTCTAAAGCTTGGTAGCATGCTCCAAAAATACCCTCTGCCAGGGGTACCAATCCCTACTTTAGGCAGGGGTGTTGCCATCAGGGTGGCTTCAGCTACCCCCAGATTCTGGTTGGAAATCTTGCCTGGCCCCTCCCAGCAGAACTGTCAAACATTTTGTTGGTCTGGAGTTTCCAAACCTCACAGATCAGTGATTCTTAACCTGAAGGTAATGCAAGTAATTTCCAAAATAGCATGATTTTTGTTTGGAGGGGGTTGGGGTTTGTAGATATACTTATATAGATATATACAGAATAATGTTTTATATTTTAAAACTCAGTTATGTTCAAAATAATACTACAAATGTTAAAATATTAATCCATAAAAAAGGGCTCTGAGAAGGCATTACATGGCCTCCGTATTCATGGGGCTGGAGGTGGGCCACGAAGATTTTTGAGGTCCCTAAGTTGTATAAGGTTGGGAACCACTGTCAGACAACACTGGGAGGTCAACTACTTTGTATTTGGACAATTTTGCACTGTACAACATGTTATGTGGAAATAATTATCTTAACCACACTTCAGCCTACTGTTTTTAAGATCTGTTTATGACATTTTAAAAAAAGTGTAATTTTAATGTGTCAGCCTTTTACAGGCTGTGCCCCCCCCCCCCAACCTGGACCCCCAAGAAAATAATTCTAGATATGCTCCTGTCTCTGGGAATTATTAGTTTAGAGAGCAGAGACTGGTGGCTGCAGTAGGAAACAGTCCACGCAAGTTCACTGTGATGTGTTTATTAATTCATCAAATTAATACCTAATATAAGAAGTAGATTAAATGTGCCAAATGTTTTTTGATCAAAAAAGCAAAAGCAAAATCTGGGAATGTATTCAATTGCAAGAGTTTCAGATTTTCTTTTTTTGATTACCATAAAGGTTTTTAACAAGAGTTAAACGTAAGCCAACAGGAAAGATAATAACTGTATGACTCAACCCACAGCAGTTTGATCTGATAGTTGGCAGATTTATTACATTTTATTTAACCTCATGATTAGGTAACATGTTTGTCACACCCCCTGAGCACATTTTTTATTCTTTATGCAAGAACTGGGATAAAATGCTGTGGCCTTGTGAAGATTTAGATGTGTTCCTACTGTTAGCCCTCACTTACAGAGAATCAAGAGACTCCTCTTTGCACACTTCACTTGCATCGAGCGAGTGGTTCATAGGTTTATCTAAATCTAAATAAGCTTCAGTTGATCAACGTTGATTGTGAAACAGTGAGAGAAAGGTGCAGATCTTTTGCTCCTTTATGGCTCGAGGAAAAACACAAGCAGGCGCAGGATGATGTTTTACAGTATCACCGTACTCTGATGCTTTATGATGTAATATATCCAGATGCATCTAGAGCGAGAGACATCAACACATCTTTCTCCTGCAAAGACTTCACACCCGATCTTCACTTGCTGAGCAGCAGAATTGGATTTATTTTATGCACTTACCAAATAAACTGTTAAACACATTTAGCTTCTTCAATTCAATCCATGAGAAAGCTGCTGTCTCTCTCTCTCTCTCTCTCTCCTTTGCAGAAGACTGTACAGAGTCGGACTGCAGTGAAAAAGAGGCCGTAGTGCTCTGAATGTTTAAATCATGATACAATGCAGCAAGAGGATGGTTTGTGCAAATGAGGGAATATTTATTCCGAGGATTGCAGCGGTCAGAGTTCCTTAGAGAGGAAGTATGCCCAAAATGTTGCAGAAAAAGCAAAACATCTGAGGATTGTGCACTGGGAGAGAAACTCTTCTGGCTTCTTCTCATTGGTGAAACATTTGAAAAAAATGTACAAATACAAAGTGTCCACTGTAAAACATGCTGAACTAAAGTATGGTTATGCAACAATGGTCAACATCTCTGTCCTTGGAGGCTTCTTGTTGGCTCAAAACCTTGAAACCATCAAACTTTTGGTCAGACAGGCAAAGAAATTAAAAAAATAAAATAAAGCAAACATCCTTACTTCTTGTAGGTCGATCCTTGGCTTCAGCTCCAGTTGTCCTTCAAATTTAAGGGGTTTTGTTGGCAAACAAGTTGAAGATAAGTTAAATTAAGTCCAGCCAGTGAACGAAGACAATGAAGAGTTTTTGGAAAGACATCAGAGAGGGAGTTAAGCTTAAATAACGTGCTCCCATTGATTGACCCGATGATAAACATGCTCACAATTACAAGTGAAGGCAGGTGGTAGTAAACAAAAGAGAGGGAGGAAGTGGGGACAGGCAGAAATGTGAGGGGGAGGAGGTCTACACGGCTATTATATGCACTTTATTTTCAATTAAGGCCTCCTGCTTCTGCTTTTTGATGATGCAGGGACTTCTTGGACTGGAAATTGATTGGTTAGCAAACGTCTGCAACTTTTGCTCATTTAACAGAAGATGCACTTAAAACATGCAGTAAAAATGTCAGAAAATACTGTTTTTAATTTGTGAGGTGGAAGCACAAAGTAAGTCCTACTTTGAAAAAATTAAAGTATCAAAATGTTTTTCCTTCTTTTCACTGGACTAATGTGTGAAGCAGAGTCATTTCTTTTCTTGTCTATAAAAACCACACACTTTCTGTATTCATGAATAACTTGTAACTTATCTGAATGATTTTACTGAAACCCACAGAAATTAAAACAACTGACACAACTGTACAAGCTAACTATCAACACATTATTTTGCTTATTTGATTAAATCATGGACACAAAAACAGTTTCCTGTTATGTTTTGTTGTTGTTGTTGCCCGACAAGTCCTGCCCCCTCAAGTTTAAGCCACGTCTCTGCTTTTGCTGCAGGTCTTATATCTGCCATCGATCCATTTAAAATTATAGCTGAACACAAAATGACTGTGCTTTTTTATCATGTTTTAATCAGAAAAATAACTATAACTTAAACAATAAAATTTAGTGTTGTAACTATACAGTGGATATTAAAAGTTTTGGGGTTCTACTATGCAGTATTTATAGAATCAGTTGGAAAACAGATCAGTGAAATCCTGTCATTGACCACAAGAGTTGCATGTCGTAACTATTCCAGGAAATTCCTCTCTAAATTATTATCTTCAAAATAATACTTGCAAACCATTAAATTTCATGTCAAGCCCTGTTTGGATAAACTCTTTGTACCTTGAAAAAAATAGGAGTGTACAAGCTCTGTCAAGTGTTAGTAAACAGCATTATTAGAGTTACTTTCCATCGAACCTATTTTCAAGGTTGGCCACCAGTTTTTCCTGCATATGCAACTGTCAAGTTCATACACACATTTATAGCTGGGTTTAGATCAGACCATCATAAATATTCATACAACACATTTGTGACTGTAAAAGTCCTTTAGCACATTATAAAGTCTTGAAGTACAAGAAGCTCTAGTAGCCGACACTGTTACACCTCTGATCGTTTTACCAAGAAATCCACTTTACACTTTAATCTAATCCCTCCTGGTACTGAAAAGCTTTTAAACTGAGAGGAAGTCAGCATAACTAAGGAGGCGTAAAGGTAGACAAAGAGAGAGGGAGGTAGAGGTACAGTTGTGCTCAGAAGTTCACAAACTGGCAGAATTTATAGTTTCTTGGCCATTTATCAGAGAATATGAATGATAAAGACTTTTCTTACACTCATGGTTCATAGTCGGGTAAAGCCATTCATTATTAACAACTGTGATGTCTTTTTAGATTGTGAAGAAAACAGAAACCTCTTAAATGATCCTGATCAAAAGTCTAATATTATATTTAAAAATAATTTTCCATCTTTCAAAACAAATACAAATGTCTTTATTGGATCCTTACAGGTTTTCAATGTTCATCAGCTTGTAGTTTGCCCTGTTGATCCTTGAGATACAAATAGTATTGACGAGAGCAGCTTTAACTAGCTTCAGTTCTTTGAAGGTAAATTTGAACACGTCACAGAGAAAAATGTGTAAAAACATTGATGTAATGGATGTGATTCCCTTTTTTTACTTGCGTTTCTTTACCATTTTGTACAAAACTGACATGAAAAGGCCCAAAGTCAAAAATCAGGACGGCTCACAAAACTACACGTGGATGTTATGGCTGTCGACTTTTTAAAGAATGAATGAGTGAAGGACAAAAGTAGTTACGGTTTCCTTTATTGGTAACAGCAAGCTGAGTAAGAGGCAGTTTATGGACAGGATCGATGAGAGGACACAGGACACATGGAGATGCACTCTGCCCTTTGGCCATTTCTTTACATTTACACAAACTTAAGTCACTTTAGACTCACTTCTTCTTTCATTGTGAATAAGAGAACATCTATTCAATTTAATATCTCAGTGTTGGCTTATCTAGATGTTTTAGATTTTAAAAGCACAGTATTCATTCAAAAAAAATCATCATGAAAATACCATTACAAACTCAACATATGAGATGTTTATATATATTTTTTAAAATCGCTGATAGAAAAGTTCACAACCAGAGTGATCACAACAGCTTTCAACCTTTTCTCTATCTCTTTTTTAAACCTGAAAACAATTCTCTTCCCTATCGTGCCACCGATTGCTTTGAGGTCCCCTACCTCTTGTTCATCAGCGGCTCCTCAGACACATGTTAAAAAAGGTAAAGCTAAAATAGTGACTGATAATATGGTGAAATAGCCCCAAAAGCTAAAATAACAAACTGCTCTTAATGGAAGCAAAGATGGAATGAAATCAAATGATTGATACCTTTGCACCAGGTTTTAAAAATTAACACCCTAATAAATACAGAAAATATTGAGGAATGCATAAATTACTGTAACTGTGGAGGACAAGCAGCAACTAAATGTTTCACAAGTAGCCTTGCTGGTGAAGTATTTCTTTTGAAAAGAAATTGAATCTTAAATTTCTCTGGTAATCCTAAAAAACCTGAAAGTATAAAGATGAGCCATGGTTGAGATGATCAGAGGTCCACAGTGAGATCAAAACAGTTTGATCATGCTCTCTCTGGACTTGCCAACTCCGACCCACTTCACTGAAATGAGAAGGAAACAGACAAGAGGTGAGTGGCAGGTTTGGCAAACTGTTTGGCAGCAGCTTATTTGTTAAAATAAAGAGCCTTTTTACAGACCTGGCACCTGCAGGAAGTTCTCAATGAAGCGAATGTAGTTCTGTGCCTGCGATGGCAGATCCTCGAAGCTGCGGGCGGCCTCGGTGCTGCAGCACCAGCCGGGCAACGTCTCATAGTCCACAGAGACTCGTGTCAAAACATCCATGTTTGCTGGAAAGGAAGGAAAATTATTTTAGTGTACACTTTATTTTATAGCTTATTCACAATTCCTGATTACCCATGAAGTAAACGGGTGGCGTGTATTTTTCATTAAAGGGAAAAACAAGTTCAACTTTCAATAAGCTAGTTTTTGTACTTTTTTCAAGTAAACGGGATTATAATGATCAATTTTTTAACCTTTTATTCCTCAGCATTCAGATCATTTTCCTGTTGAGGGAGTAATAAAGTGTTTTGCTCCTGATAGTTTGGGTAAATTGATAACTGTATTGGAAACACCGTTAATGTGCGTGTAGAGTGGATAAATGCACCTCTAAATTAGCAGAAAATGGCTTTTTAACCCCCCCCATGCCATTGCATTTCCTGCAAGCAAAAGCTGACCGGTGTAAAATCAGACCTCTGGGACCATTAAAGCCATTTTCTATTTGCCTGGAACTAAATTATAGGAAGCTGAACTGAAAATAAAGATCCATTTGAGAAGACACAGATCCTCTACTGCTTTGTTATGTTGTTAAATTACCAGCATTTCAAAATAAAGGTCAGAGGCATCAATGTGTTTCATTAGAGACCAGTAATAAAAGTCAAATGGAATCTAAAGTAAATAAAGTGACCACTTTGATGGTGAACAAAATAATCAATAAATGTTCTATATGAAAAATGTTTTATGGTTGTAATGGGTGCATTTAACAATTTTAGCGTTCATCTAAACTTTCAGCTGTTGAAACTGAAGAATAACACTTTAGAATGGTCAAATAAATCACAAGCTAATTCACTTAAATCCTGCAGCCATCAAACTCTTACTCTTACTTAAACCATTTAGAGTGATTAAATAAATCCTTCCTATTAAGTGCATCATCAAGTTTCTGTTTAGTCTTAACAAAGAGCACATCTCTGAAACGTCTCAATGTGAATGACCCACCAGGGAAACTTGGCAGAGGTTTTCCATCAACCTTATAGGCCACGCCCACTTTGATCTCCGGCAGCGTGTCCAAAATGTCGAGCTTTGTCAGGGCAATTCTGTAAAATGATGGGAAAAAAGGTTGATCATTAAAATGGACGGTCAGAGTGAGAGTTCTCAAGGGCTAAAACACCTAAAAACATGTTCATAAAAATAAAAAAATTAGTAAAAGACAGTAGCTCAAAGCCTCTTAGCCGTTAAAGTCATTCTCAAAGTCTAAACTCTTCTGGAGCTGGGATTGGAAACTGTGGCTGAAGCAGTGACCAGAATAAGTGATGACTAAAGAGTTGTTTTCAGAAACAGTGTGACAGTTCCTTACGCAGAGAAGCCGTTGACCATGTGGGCATATCGGACCAGGATCAGGTCGAGCCACCCACAGCGCCTCCTCCTGCCTGTTGTCACACCAAACTCTCTCCCCCTGGACTGTAACAAATCCCCGGTCTCCTACAATACAACGATGGAGAAAAGGAAAAGGTCAGCTGTGAATTATTAAATGAACAACTTACTCAAAAAAACAAATAGTTGAAAATGTAATCCATCACAAGTTTTGGGGATATTTGATATTTTGAAGCCGTCATTAATGTGGAAACATTCAGCTGAGCACTTTTCATGCTTTAGTCTCAGACACTCAGACACGATCGCAGCTTCCCAGCACAACCACACTCCTCAGCTATCACCTCAGAGCAGCTGGAAGTAAAGTGTCTTTTAAAGTGCACAAGCCTGGCACACTTTTATTACTTCTTTCTCCACAGAAGCTTCTCTCCAAACAGATGAGCACAAGCCTTACTTTGTTACCCTGAGCTGAAATCAACACGACACCTCAAAACTGTGAACATCACTGAAGACTCAGAATCTGAATCACAGGAGCAGATTCAGGATGTTTCCTCCTCAACTTCTCTGATTTCTAGTCTGAAATGCTCTCATGTGTTTATCTTTAAGGGGTTGTATCCACTGAGAGAAGGTTGGGAATTTTTTTTTGAGCTGGTAGGATCCACATTATCTTTCATAGAGCTTCTCACAGGTGTTTATTGATGCTGTGTTTTGAAAGCTGTACTGTGAAACATGCTTTGCTTTAGTAATGATAGTGGGGGCCTCTTTTAGAGTGCTTCTTTCTCAGTACTTCCTTTTTGCTTAAATTTGACAAAAATAAAAAAACACAAAAGCTGAAAATGAATTGTGCTTTTGTGTCTATTGCAACTCCAGACCTGGATATTAGTTGGGGATATTGGATTTTTTCCTCCTCTGTCTGCATATACAGTACAGGTACAATAAGTGACACCTTCAACTTCAACTATTTCAGCTCACGACTTGTTTGGAAGGGGTGTATTACTTTGGGTTTAAGTAGACGACTCCTTCTGCTTTTTTAACATTTAATTTCGACATCTTTTGAATCTTGGAACAATGTCTGAAACATTTCTCTCTTGTAAGTCAACTTGTGTTGGGCAGTGCACTGTTGTCCACAGTATACCGCCTGTGTGCTTCATGACAGTATGAAGAACCTTGATACCAATTATCAACCTTAAAAAATACAGTGATCCACCTTTTTTTGCCATTCTGTTCAGCACTAATGAGGACTCACAAATCTCCCTGATCTTTGAGTGAACATGTTGGCTCCATTACAAAGAGCTGCTGCTGAGCAGTCGGGAAGCTGATGTGATGAATTCAGTCCTTTAATCACAGCATCGACGACTTCTCAGCTTGATTACAATTATTTGTAATTAGCAGAACCTTTTTCAGAAACATGTTTAAAAACAGCTTTGTTTTCAAGCTACTCACATTGTTCTGCTCTGTTGGGAAAGCACCAACGCCCACCCGGGTGGTGTAAGCTTTAACAACACCGTACACTCTGCCCACGTGTGATGGAGGCACACCCAGGCCGGTGCACACTCCTCCCACGGTGCAGTTGGAGGATGTGACGAAGGGATACGTTCCTGCAGACAGAAATATCAACGCCATGAAGACAAACATTCACCCACCTTTGTACAATGATAATGACAGGAAGCCCGTGTTCCTTACCAAAGTCAATATCCAGCAGAGCAGCGTTGGCTCCCTCCACCAGGATTTTCTTACTGGGTCCAGTTAGAGCTTTGTGCATGAAGTACACGCCATCGGTCACCAGGGGACGCAGGCGCTCTGCAAAGCCCTGAGTAACAGACACCAAAAGACTTGAACTGTGTTTCACTGCAACGTTTGTTACTTTTTATTTGACTGAAGGCTTTACCGGCTCCAAGTAATCAAAGACTCACAGACTATTCTAGAGAAAAATCAAGTATAACCCTCAGTCAGTCACTTTAATTGCACATGAAAGGCACTGACCAGCTTCTGGATAGGAAAAATAATGTAGATTCACAGATGTCTCTCATTAATGACAACTGTATTGTATCCTTCTGACTCACTAAGTCTTCACAGAGAACCAGGGTGACACAAGGTCACAGGTCAATATTAAAGTATGAGTGTTTAAGTGTGTGTGACAGCAGTTTGTGTCTGTGTTTTCCCGGCACCATGTGAGAGCTCGTCCTCACCTTCAGCTGCTCCAGCTCACTGTTGATGTCAACATTCAGGTTTGGATACATCGTCAGGAAATGTTCTGCCAACATTCGAAACCTGCGAAGATGACAACGTGTGTTCAGGTGTTACATCCACAGCTCTGTGAAAAGATATTAACGACACTACACAAAAATATGATGACATACGGGACAGACAGGTTACTGAAACACACGCAGGAAAAACAGGGAAGATTTAATGTGAGTGCTTCTGCCATCTAGTGGCAAACCAGGGTACAGACACTGTCATTAATGAAGCAAAGAATTTTGACTCAAGGAACAAAATATCTGCTTGTTGTTGCAATGCCTTAAAAATTTTATCCTCAAGTTAAACCTTTTGAAAAAGAAACTGAAAGATTATTCTGAAAACAACTGTCTGTAGACAGAGCCCATGATAAAATATCATTAGGGGCAATAAAGGTTAAAAACAGAAAATGTAAAAAGAAAGAAACTCACTTCTCTTCAAAAACTTTGAAGTCAGACACAAGGTCACAGACTCGCAGGCCATTTCGAGCAGCTTTGGAGGAGTAGGCAGGACCAATGCCCTTCTTAGTAGTTCCCAAACTGGGGAGAAAATAGAAACCCCACATGGATTAACTGAACAAAATGCTCTATAACAGCTGAGAAATAGAAAAATTTAAGAAAACAATTATTCACAATAATGTGAAAAAATACAACTTAAAGAGGAAATTAATTTCAAATCATTCAAATGTGCTAGATTTACTTTTTCCCTTCTTGTTGCTGTCGCTGCTGCTCCTGGATGCCATCTACAGCCTGGTGAAAGTTGAACACTACAAATACACAGGATAATCACTCAGTAAGAGAATATTTACTATTCAAAAACCTCAATGAGGATGTAGTTGTTTACTTACCGATGTGAGCACGGTCAGAAATCTTTAATCTCTCCTCCCATCCTTGTAATCCTGCAGACAGGACACAAATTAACTAATCTGATATTTGCAGTAACTGACATACTTAAAGACAAAAGAGCAGCCATAACCATGGATCATGTCAAAGTGTGAGTGCTTTTACCTTTCCCTTTCTGCAGGTTCTTCTCAGCCTCCTCAAACAGTCCTGGCAGGTGTATCACCACTCCATTGCCTGTGATGCAAAACAAAATACAGTCATTGCTTCAGAGAGAAAACTCCATGTACTCCTTTCATGTTGGGCCACAGATCAGTTCTTCTTCCTCATTATGTGTTTTTAGACCCCAGACTGTCTCATTCTTAACAGTGTCACTCTAATGGTTCCTCTTTCCACCCGACATGCTCTGTAGAGCCAAAATAGTTTCTGAAGGAGGAAATACCAGGTCAGGAAAACAGTTTTGAAACACTGACTATTACACAAAAACAATTGACTGGCAATTCATTTTTATCTATGGTTCAGTTCAACTTTTGTGAGCTTGCATGTAAACATGTGCAGTCTGTGAAAGTATTGAAGAAGTGTATTGACGTGGTCTCATTTCTGAGGTAAACCTGGCTGAAACTAATGCAATGTTTCCATTAAAATACATTTATCTGATGAGGAAAAATCCAATGTCATATGTGATTAATACAAATAATAGATGAAACATGGAAATGAAGCAACACATGACTAGATCATATTAAATCCGAACAAATAGCCGTATTAGAAAAACAGATCAGATTTTGTTTGGGGCTTGGAATAGTTTTTAGCTTGCC
>RPOG01006925.1:0-20955 GCA_008086565.1 Thalassoma bifasciatum
GTGTCCGGGGGGAGACACTGATCCAGCAGCAGCACCCCAGGACAGTCTGTGGGACTGGCTGAATCCCTCCCTAGTCCACCTGCCAGTCCAGCACCGCTGCCCCCACCATCCCGAATGTGGCTCATCTTAATGCTGAAGGGAAACTCGTGTCCTGAATGAGAGATTGAAATCCAGAGGTTAGAAGTCACGGATTAAACATAACACTAAAGCGGAAAACCTGGTGAGATCTGAGCTTGTGTTGTTCTGCCAGAAACCAGCAACCTCAGGTCAGGATGTTTGGTATTATGTGTGAACGGCAGAACAAAGGATTATGGGAAGAGAAAATCACAGAAATGCCGCTGTGACAGAAAAGTAAGTGCTCTGAAATGCTCCCAGATGTTGAGGTTTGGTTGTTTTGTTGATGATTGTACATAACGGACCCCCTCTGTGGGTATTCACTGCTGCTTTTAGGTCCCAAAGCGTTCATCATGGGAGGGTTAGGATTATCGTTTTCATTTCTAAGGAATTTATACAGAAAGAGTTGAAAGAAAAATCTACATCAGTATCTAACTCTTTCCCCAATTTGGAGCTTTTCTGTCAGATCCAAGCTATGATACACAAAACTGTCACACACGCTATGTTTTGAGATCCTCTTAATACAGGCTTCAGAAAGAATGTTTTAGCTGTTAAAGTTTAAAACTGATGGACTCACCAATGAGAGGATATGGAGGGTCATCCTTACACGAGCTCACCCACAAGCGGTGGTCTTTGATGCAGCCCTGGACAGAGAGAAAAGGTTATTAAGAGACTTTTCTAAATGCAAACCCGCCCAAGAAAACAAACATGTTTATGCTATTTGACTTTATCACAGATGTATGGGCTGATTTAAAGATATTTATTTAAAGTGGATTACTGTGGCTCCTTTGAACTCGCAAAACTGTCGGGTTGGTTGCTTGAGTTGGTTGTGTCCTACCAGTGCTCATCTACCAACTCCAACAGCAGAGCAAATGTAACTTGACTCTTTCTTTTATAAATAGACTCTCAGGTTTGAACAGATCACTGCAGAAAAACTGCTGCATGTGGGTTAGATTGAACATTGTCGCAAACAGATTAGTTCATGTTTGTGTTTAAGCCTTTAGCCTGTGCTCTATCACTCTCTTATTTATCTGTCTTCTACACTCCTGTCCCTTTTTCTGATGGACAGTCCAGCTCCTGTTTCCACGATTAACACTGAATAAATTAAAGAAATTGTTTTAAACAGGGAGACACACAGATCTCTATCCTAAACTTCATCAGCCGACGTGGTGTTGTCATAGAGACTTTGACTTCTCGTAAATCAATCCGGTCCAGTCCGACCCAATCAGAAAGCTAGAAATTAGCATTTAGAAATAACCAATTTTGTTGCTGATAATCTCATTTGAAGTTATAGATTATGATCAGGCATATATCTGGATATCAGAATTTTTTTTAAGGTCACTTAGAAAGTTCTCACAGTCCTTCAAACTTCATGTCTTGTCAAAATATGGTGACAGAAACATTCAATAAAGCTTTGAAACCATAAACAAAGAACAGAACATGAGACGAGAAGTTCGACACTCTGGTTATTCTTTGTTTGCACTAAAGTTATTGATCCACTCAGACATCAAAAGTCAAAATATAAATCATCTTTATACAAATTAGGATATGTCCTTTTTTAATGCTGACAGTAAAATCCAGCCTGAGATTTATTCTTGTCTGGCTTCTTTTGGAAACTCTCTTCTCTATGAACATCCTTTTTCATCTCTTTGACTCGTACACGATGTTCGTACTGCAAATACAGCACAAAGACCAGAAACAAGAGCTGGTTCCCTTCAGGGTTACTCTGCCGTTTATATGTTGCATAATTCAACCAAAACCTAATCTTACCCTAATTCCTCCATCCGAAGCAGAAAGCTACTTTAACAATCGATGATTTCCCTCAACTGATCCGAACATTACATCAAATTATGGTGACTTGATTCGAAGTATCAACAGCGGTCTACGGTTACTCACCGAGATGCCAAACTGCAGCAGAGCCATGCGGATGACATCAGTGGTGCTGTCAGTGTTGCTGACCGCGAGCGTCTTGGCCTGGCGGAAACAAGATGGAAAATACAAGTTGTTTGGGTTGCTACTGATTTCAGAAACAACCCACCGAAGTACAGACTGTGCAATCAAATTGATTTTTGTGCTGATGGAAGCAATAAAATCACAGAGAGGGAAGAGAGGAGCCTTACATATGCACAGTTTCCGATATCTTTCGCAAAGATCTTCAGAGGAATGGTCCTCGGGTCGTCTTTCTCTTTCCCTTCGACGATCCGACTGTTTGAAGGAAGAGAAAGAAGTCAGCGTGAAGGAACAAGAGAGTTTAAAGTCAGCTCAGGTCACATCAGCAGAATTAGAAAGAAGACATTTATAGTCAGGGTGTAAAATAACAGACAAGTCAGAAGTTGGCTCTTGTCTTTATTAACGTCCCGATGTTTTAAATCCATCTCATAACTTTTCAAATTCACACTGGCTTCAGTCTTATAACCGTCTTCCATCAAAATCAAATATTTCCTCCCACTTAAGGGAAACTTGATTTGCAATACAGGCAATAAAGTTAATAGCAGAAGGAATTAAGTGAGGTTTAGGCAAACACTTACCTTTTTATGAGTGTCAGCCACTTGTCCTTGTGTTCCTCGGAGCTGAGGAGGAGAGTGATAAAACATAATCAGAGAGAAGTCATGTTTAAAGTCTCATTCAGCTGTTATGTAACTCCTAACTCGGCTCAAACCGCAGACATCCCTCCCCCTGAGCTACGGCTGGATTCCTGATGATGGAAAACGTGAGGAGCTTTTGTGAATTAGTATAACAATGTGTACAACACTGAGGATGTAACAAATATACAGCACGGCCTTAAAGAACGTATGTGTAACATGTTCGTGCTTGTTTTGCATGCGAGGTTTTCACTCTTGTCTTTCAGCGGTCGGATTTAGCGGCTTTGTGACTGGAAACTGACTTCGCACTTGAAAGTTTGGGGATTTTGTGGTTGTGTGCAGAGTCTTTAGTTTCCCTCTATAGTGTGCATCTGCATCCCAGAACGCAGTGTTCTCTTTCAGATGTGCACCGGAGTGACTTCCAGAAATATGTTTGGCATGATTCTGTGTCATGCAATGCAAGAAGATATTCTAAATGAAGTTATATAAGAGGAAGTAGTTAGAGTGAATCACAACTGTCATTCATTTCTTCCATAAGCTATCAATTTTCTACTAGTCACTCAGGATGAATGTGTTTACCTGAAGGAAGCCACATAGTTGCAGGTGGGCCAGCCCATGACGAAGCTTCTCTCTGCGTTGGTGCTCCCTTCACACACTTCATCCATGCAGCTCGCCGTCCACATTTCACAGACTCGGACTTGGGACTTCACTTTGAAATGAGTCGGAGACCTGTAGAAGAGAGTAAGCTAAGTTAAAAATTACACAAGGTTTCCTTTAGTCCCTGGCTATCATTTTCTACTAATCAGTGTTACTGTACATAAATATTTTTTCACTAAAATGGGTTTAATGTTGTGATACCCCCACAAGTTGACGTGGGCAACGTTCCTAGCTGTGGCTAATTGGTCAAAGTTTATAAAAATGAAGTATTATGAGTCCGAGAGACAGAAATGTACAATCCTCATGTTTGGACGCAGGGTTTTAGGAGGTTAAATGAACTAAATTATGAATAAATAATCCTGAAGAGATTCCCTGGGAGTTTTCTTTCTGCAAAACCTAAAGATTATTGAAAGGCGTTCCACAAGGAGCATGTTCAGATCCCTTATATTTTCAAAAAACTGCCTTTATAAATACTGAGAATATTGTGTACGAAATTCATTTCCCAAGATTTACTGCTCACGTCTAGTCAGGGACATTTTTCTCTTTAACCAGGAGATACAGAAGCCTCAGAACTAGATCAAACAGTTTCAAAAATAGCTTTTACCCCCGGGTCATCAGACTTATCAACCAAGAAAACTGAAGCTTGAACTGTTGCTGCTTTTTTATTTACAATTCAACTTAATTTCCTACTATGTATTCTGAATTGAACGTCTTTCCTTTTTTAAAATCCTTTCAACTTTGCTCCAAAAATATATATAGCACTTGCAAATTTTGTTTTATCACTGACTGAAAAAGGCTGTTTTTGGTGGCATTCATCTGCCACAGCCAGTGGTTTTATGCACTGATTTCTTTCAAGGTGTCCCTCAAGGAGCATATTTGGATCCTCTACAATTTCCTTTTAACTTTTGAGGTTCTGCATTAAATTTCTTTCTTATGTTTCCCCACAAACCTCTTGCGTAAGGAAATCCTTTGAAAAATCTTTGTATAGATAAGATCAAATAAAACTCAAACTAATTTTGTTTTTTTAAGACCTGCTGGCTCAGAACTAGTGCATTTATCAACCACGACATCTGTTATTAAAACGGGAAAAGCTCCAAATGCACACATGTGCCACCACATAGACTCTCTACTTCTCAATGGTTGTAAAGACCCACACACACACACACACACACACACACACACATTAATTAACTCTTTCTCTTACTTTTACTCCCTCCCTCACACACATACCAACACACATTCCTTCGACTCGCCCTGTTTTGAGCCACATTGTAATAAAACCAATTATAGCATCAGCTCTCCATGCAGGAGGGGTCAGCCCTGCCTGCTGGCACATGACCACAGAGGTCCTGCTGTTTTTGCATTAAGAGGAGTGTGTGTACAGTAAGTATGTTAGTACGCACAGGATTTCTGAGTCTGGTTGTCCATATGTTTATATGTGGGCATTAGTGGATTTCTGTGTGTTTTTTTTGGACTTCAACATGTTTGTGCTTTTTAGGTTTCTATTTTTGAGTGTGTGTGTGTCTATATTTATGTGTGTGTGTGTTGCAGTATGTGGGTGGGAAGCCCCATACTTTAGGACCACGTCAGGCCAGTGTGGCTTTGATCTGAGCCAGGCTTCATATGGGTTTAATTGGCTGGGAAATAATTATATACTTGGAGAAAAATGAGGGAGGGCGAAGCACAAGGAGCAGGAGAGTGAGGTAGGGAAAGTCGAAGCAGATGAAAGCTGCTTAAAATACATTTTTCTATCAGAGGAACTGTTCAAGTGTTGCTTCTTTGTTTCGCAAATTAGTGCTGTTGAGATTTTTCCTGTTTATTCCTTTCAGCCTCACAAAACCACATAAACACACACTTCTCCCCCACTCTGTCATTTCAGAAAACAGGCAGAAGGAAACTGACTTGGCCTTGGCGACGAGCAGTGTGTCGGTGAAGAGGAAGAGGTGTCTCTCCTGGGTCTGCAGGCCCGTCTTTAGCTGCGTTTGGGCGTGTCCCAGGAATATGCGGCCTGGACATTCAGCCAGGAAGGCCTGGACCAGCGGACACGACTCGGGGCTGACCGGCGTCAGACAGCTTTCCCTGTGGGGAAAAGAAAGAAATACAACATTTAGCCCACGTAGAGAAATTTGTGGCCTGGTTAGGTTCAAAGAGAAACCTCTAAACAACAGGTTCTGACCCCAGTGTTGGATGTGGTTGGAGTCAAACCGAAAAGCCTGTTTATTTTATGATGTAGGCCAAAATTACAAGAAATCATCAAAAATTCCCGAAGGGAGAAAGACGTCCAGGAACTCCAGATGGTCAAATTGATCTGCCTCTTTTAACAACCCATGTAAATTCCCTTTCACATAGGCTCCATGTCTGCAACTGAAACTTTTTGTAGACCCACGAGCAAGTGGCAACCTCCAGTCTAGAGGAAGAGAAACAATGCACAAAACTGCAGTTCACTAAATGTCCACTAGAGGCTGACTCCAAAAGCCCTAAAAGCTACATTTACACCAATTAAATAGACTCATCTTTAGCAGCAGAATGACGTTTACAGCTTAATACAAACAAATAAAAACATTTTCAGTATAGACACTCATTTCTTTCTCTGTACTCTGAATACAGAAGCCCATTTCCACCAATTAAAAATATAAAAATATAAAAATGAAAAACTGGATTTGTCGAGATTTTTTTTTTTGCCCATACTAAGTAGGACTTAGAGATGGAAAGTCAAATTAATGCTGACTTTCTATCTCATTATTTTGACTTTTTCTCATAAAGTTGACTGTTTTACTCACGATTTTGACCATATCAACTCAAATTTGTTGACTTTGTCATCTTAAAGTTTTGACTTTTTATCTCGTAACTTCAACTTTTATCTCTGGATCTTGACTCTTATCTCAAAACTTTTCTAGATATGGCAAAACAAAAAATCTTTACAAGGCCAATATTAGATCTTTTTTCTTTAAATGGTGGGAATGTGCATCCATAAGTGTCTACTGTTTGTTTGTTTGTTTGTTTTCAAACAATGCTGCAATGGTGACGATTTCTTTGCATGCTTTAGTGGAGCAAAAACCAAAAACTGAACTTCATCTTTTATATTTTCGTACATTCTTCTCCTTCTCTTCAAGGACAATTCCCTGCTCTCTTTTCAGTGACAGAAATGTCTCACATTCTTGTCTTAATTGAAGTTGCATGTTGTCAATATGTGCCACTGGTGGACAGATATAAAAAAAAAAAAAAGAATGGGGGGGATTTTTTTGAAGGAAGAGGAAATACTTGAAGAGCTCCATCCTTTCCTGTTTACTCCTCTCTGCCAGATAAAAGCCCTAAAATCTGCCCTTACACGCACACATACAGATTTTCTATCTGCGCCTCTGCCTCTTTGTGTCTCCTTCATGTACACAAACATGTACACACCCCTCCTTTAATGAACATACTTTCTCCTTTTATGCCCTGATCACTTCCCATGTTGGGAGGCACAATTCTGTTTGTAAACCCAGATAAATAAAGTCTCTAAGTCTCGCTGGGAAGATGGACAAGTTTGGATTTTCTCATGCACAATAAACCTCAAAGCAACATTGCGTAACTGATTGGTTGCATAACTAATTAACATAAAGCAGACATCAATGCTGGATTTCTTCCCTTTTTTGTCCTTCTTTGTGTGTCATCCAAAAATAAATCCACAAAGAGGACTCAGAGAATTCAATTTCAGGGCGATAAACGCAGCCAATTAAAGGCCGAGGCTCCGTGGGACGCTTCACCCTGCAGGACCAGGGCTCAGAAACTCATTTTAGCTGAAGAACTTTTGTTTATTGGATGTTAGCGATACATAACTGATGAAGGCAAAAGCACCATGTAAACAAAAACAACATCAACGGTTGTGAAGCAAACGCCTGTTGTTGCTGGAAGAAGTAAACAGTTTCCATGTGTTTAAGTGCGACATGATTTCACGCCTCTTTGAAGCTTTTATATAACACATGTAGGCCCATAAATTCACTTTCTTTCTTCATTGACAGAAAGCTAAAACAACATGTAAATCCTCAGATTTGGTGTCCGCTCCTTCAGCGTTGGGTCATTCTTTGGCCAGCCGGGATGTTTTTCCACTTTCCTTTTTCCAAATGTCAAACAAGTTCATAATGTCTGAAGCAGCATCAAAGCTCGGCTTCTGTTAGATCTACAAAGACGGAGGAAAGAGCTCTCTGAAGTGGTGTTCAAATAGAAACTGAAGGGGAATTATAAAGTGAAACATAATGCACAATTATCAGCCCATTCACAAACTTTGGATAACTTTGTTTTATCAGCAGCAGAGGGTCCTCACCTCTCAACAATCAAGATTAATATACGTTGAGAATCTGTTTATTGTTCGTTCAAAAGATATTCCATTATAAATAAAACAACAAAACTTTGGAAAATGGTTTCTTTTTTGAAATGAGACAAATAAATGAAATCCCCTTGTCAATGTGGACCAATTAAAGGGAAGTTGAATTACTAACCATGGGCTGATTTTGATTTTAGTATTGCATTTGTCCAATCGTTGGGACCTGGAAGTTATAGAATGAGTAGCTTCTCTGGCTTGATGGTAGTTATACCCGCGAAGATGAACAGCTATGTTTTATTTAAAGTGTTGTCATGGAAAAAACAGATAATAGAAGTCATGATGATCAGACAAACTGAATAATTTAATTAAAATAAGCTTGCAACTAATCTAAGTTTCCTTTATTGAAGCTAAATCAACAAACTGGATGTTAAAAAAGGAACAAATTTTCATTTTCAATGATTTGTTTTTTTGAGTCATGATTGACTATTAATTGATTGAATGCTACACGGATTGTTGAGCTCAACCAACACACAGGTGCCTTGCAAATAATCAGAATCATAATCGCCTTTATTGCCAAGTATCTTCAAGAAGCATACAAGGAATTTGACTTCGGATTCAACTGTGCTCTCTTTGTACAAAAAACAAGTAAGAATAAACATTAAATATCACAAATATTAAAAAAACAGATATTAAGTAACTACAAATTAGAAAGAAAATAACAATAATCATAATAATACAGGGAGCTATGCAGCTGCACAGAAACTGCACTTTGCTGACCGCACTGAGAATCATCATGCATTCTCACCATTACAAAGCAGAAGTTTTGAATTCCCTTTGAGGTGACAACACTTCCTCCTTTGTTCTTTATGTGCATGCAAATCTGGGAAATGCTCCTGTCAGATGAGCCCACACACACACACACATTTATACAAACTGACCAAACTTCCTGTAAAGCCCCTTTTAAGCCTTCCCTCTCCAAAAAGAGAACATCTTCCGTATTCAGCGCACATCCCTCCCTCCTGAATGTCAGACTGACAGCTGAGCGGCTCTCCTCTGAGCCTGATGGATGAGCAGCTAACGGCTCCTTTGTGCATCATGTGATGTTGATAGATTGAGAGCTCAGCCTGAGCACAAATAGATGGACACCTTTGTTGGAGGCAAAGCATTGTGGGGAGAGCTGTTGACTTTTTGGGAGACAATGAGGGGCCGGCGTACCATAAACGGCGCAAGACAGAATACTAATGTCTCATAGCTTGAATAATTAGGCCACAGAGGGAGTCATAGAGTCAAGGTTTAGGATCAGAAATGATGTGAAGAATGACAAAAACATGGCATAACTTGAATAACTAAGACACCATCACAGATATTACACCAGCTCCACAGCCTCCTGCCCTGGATGCTGAGCACATGTTGAACCTCACGTAATGTTTTCAGTGAAACTCCACAGCGAAACTGCACAATCAGCTGCTCTGCTTGTTGTTGTTGCATTACATCTGATTCACAAAGTCCCGAAAGCAGAGGAGGCTCCGCTGGGAAAGATGATGAAGTCTTCGTCATAACCAAAACCAAGTGTACGCCCCGAGCGCAACAGCTGGTCAAACAGCTGTGACTTTCTCTTTCTGATTACCTGAACTTTCTTTTTCACTCTCAAACTCACTCCTCTGCCAGTTTTTGACTTTAATTCCAGATTATTTGCTTTCACTTTTCTTTCTCATTCAATTTCATCTGTTTTTTATATCAACACACACCAAGATGTCACCTCAACAATGACTCAAACCCTGGAGGCAGCGATGACACACGCTTATATAACTCCGTCCATCTGTTTAGTTTTATAGGTGCTATAAGAAGGCTTCCTCTCACTTTAAGTGTGTGTGAATGTTTGTGTGATTCAATCAACAGGTTTTTAATGGCAGGACTCCAACAAGAACCAAAAGACTTGAATGAAGAGAAGACTTCTGGCTGCAGAAGAAACCTCAGCTCGCTTCTTTGTTCCTTACGCAACATGTGAACTCTGACTTTCACAAAAAAAGAGGTAAAAGAGGAGAGTCAGAGACGTGACACTGAGTCACTGAAGATTTCTGAGTGTTTGTGTGGGTGAGGAATCTGTGCAAAGAAAGCCAAAGGGTGTGTGTGGTCTGTTTGTGTGTGAGCCATTGGACTTGTACGTGTGTGTGTCTGCATACAGAGGGTTGCATCAGCAGCCGTTTAACCTCCTTCTTCTGGATAAAGGCGGCCCAGACCAGAAGCAACTGATGTCTCACTGTGTGTGTGAGTGTGTATATGTGTGTGACCGAGTGAACAAAGGACAAAGAAAGTGTGTGTTAACATGCAGATTAAAGAAGATGTCATTTGCACAAACTAGCACCGGTGTGGACCGTCTCCTGAATCCACAGAGGAAGCTCTTGTTCGTGGCTCCGGCAGCTTCACAAAGAACACACCTCTCATTTATTCTGTGATATGAACGAGAAGTCGACTGATTTTGGAGCTAAAGACTCTAAAGGAAAGATGTCATATAAGTAGGGCTGGGTATTGATAAGATTTAACTGATACAAATGCCCTTATCAATTCTGCCTATCGATCTGATTCTTTACTAATTCCCTTATCAATTCCTCCTGGGAATTTTCTGTCAATGACATTTTATTGAGTTTATAAGGAAACAAATGTGAGATTGGTCACTTGGTTTCAATATCTGTAGATGCAAATAAATGCAAATAAGTAAAAATTTGCACATTGGGTGACGCTGATGTATTGTTTCATTGTATGTAACTGACTGAAGTAGGCCACCTGGTCATGCTTTGAGTTATTTGGAACATTGAGCTTGCTGTAGTTCCTCTGAAGTCAGTTACGAGTGTGCACTTCCTGTTCGGAAAACATTTACCTGTTAGTATTTTTGACATTTTTGAGTATTGAGTTTTGTAAACAAAAAGTTTTTGTGATATGTTTTTGTGATGAAAGTTGAAATTCTGTTTTAAAACTGAAGTCATCATAATGAATGCTAACCACTAGCATATCAATGCAATTTCTTGTATACATTAGCATCAAGCTAGATCAATGTTTTCTATATTGTTTTTGTTACATTAGGAGATGTATAACTTGTTGAGTGTTAAGAATATGAATCTCTTGTGAGAGAATAATGTACATTTCTTTGTGTGTTCAGTTTGCAGCTTCTTAAGTAAAACTTCAAGCAGGAAATCCTGAATCAGAGTTTTTTATTGGTAACTGGCATTTATCTGTTGAGTGAATCTAGCTGGGGCAGAATAGTCGACGTAAGTTTCAGAATTCAAAGAAGCGATAAGGGAATCGTTCAGTGTAGAGCCTCATGATGTCAATGGATTGAACCATTTCCTATCGATTTTTAACCGTTTCTTGATACCAATCCCTACATATGAGGTCTGTAAAAGAGTAAATTTATAAAAAAAAGAGAATAAATAAAGCTTCTCTGTTGAACATCTTCCCCCCTCGGTCTCTTTCCACCCGGCTGAAGAAACCTCGCCCTGAACCGTCTGTGGCCGCAGCACATCATTTCCATACGCAAACTATACTGTCATCCCTGGCTGACATACAATGCTCTGAAACACACACACACATACACACACACACACACACACACACAGAGAGAGAGGATGAGGTCAGAGCTCTGAAACGCTTCCCCCTTTTTCAGCCAATAAAGTGAGGAGAAGTGACCAGAGGCTGTGAGCCATGATATCCTTAGCAGATCTCTCTATTAAAGTCCGGAAATGTCTTTCGCATGATGTGTGAGTGAGTGTGTGTCCTCGCATATGTCATTTCGAGGACTTGGACCACAAAAATTACCTAAAATCCCTGAGTAATAATATCTTCGGACTGATTCGAGGAGCCAAATACGGGATCAGAGATTGGTTTCAGGTTGAGATTAGAAACGAGGTTAGGTAAACACTCTGACATTTATTAATACAAATATGGGTCTTTCTTTGTGTGTGTCTCAGTCTGAATGTGTGTGTGTGTTTCATTCAAGTGTTTCCAGGTTTTGTGTGTCCCTTTGTGGTGACACTGTGCCTTATTATGAGTGAGTGTGAGGTCAGGGCGGTCAGCCAATCATGTGTTTTAATGCTTTACGGTGCAGCCACGTTCCTCCCTGCAGTGTAGATTTCATTGCCTGAAGGAGGGGGGGCAGTTTTTCTCCAGCTTGAATCCATAATAACCTGAACTGTAAGCCTGGAGGCTGCACGATGAGGTTATGTTTCTGGATGGCGTGGGGTGTGTGAGTGAGTGTGTGTGTGTGTGTGTGTGTGTGTGTGTGTGTGTAGGGGGGGATGATGTCAGTGACAAAGCTGAAGGCTGTGGAGCATATCAGTACCTCTTGACTGATGGGGAGGGCAGGATGGAGGGGGCAGGAGAAGGAGTCACCTCAGAGATAGAGGACGACAGTTTGAGAAGAGAAAAACTCCTGCTTCAGTAACAGACTGTGGTTTGCATTTTGTTATTTTTTAATTTTGGGCTGTCGAAGTTAACCAAATCTTTTCGATGCTACAGATTTTTTACTGCACAACACACATACAGAACATAATGCAGAAAGTTATTTGGGTCCCATTGTTGCTATTTTTCAGTGCTCCAAACCAAACTAAGCAACAGAACTGAGTCTTTTGACAAAGTAATGTCAAAATGAAAATCTGATGTCCAAAACAAATGCCTGTCTTAGCAAGAGTTAAGTCTTTAAGGCAGTGGGTGATGGTGCTAATAACAGAAAAACACGACTAATTTTGGTCACAGGTGTCACTGTCATCAACTCTAAAAAAAATACTGCACGCAGAGCCTTTAACTTTGGACAATCATGTGATAAATCGAGAGTTGAATGATGAATCATTACTGACAGAGCTAAATTCAGCCACAACCAAGAATATCGGAGAAAACCACACTGAAAGGGGTTAGGACAACTAGGGCTGTAACTAAAGATTATTTCTTAATGTCAAGTAATCTATTAATCTTTATTAATCATGGCGTATTATTTTTGATCCCTGAGACCCAAACTTTTGTCTGGTGTGCATTTTTTTCTTCTTCTTGCAATTTAGGATAAGTAGACCCAATAGCATAATAACTTAACTTGGTCTTTGTGTAGTAAGTTTGGTTATTAGTGTTAAGAGTTCACTATTGCTTATGAGTTGCAAGTGTCATTATGGATAAATACACTGCTTTTTTCACTGAAATAGGTGTAATGGTGTGGTATCGCCACAAGATGACATGGGCAGTGTCCCCAAATGTGGTTAACGCATCAAAGTTTAAAAAAATATGTGCATATGTGGATGCAGGGACTCAGGAGGTTAAGCAGACTTCACATAGTTTAACCTGAACATGTTTCTCCAATTTCTTTTCGATTAAATGTTCCCAAACTTTAAAAGTCCTGGGTTGATTTTTCCATCAGCTTCCATACTCTCTCTCCATGAATAATGTTAACAGTGGGGGCTTTAGTGTACCCACTATTTCCTGTAGTGAACTATGGGTATAGGTGATTTTTTCCAATGATGAAAACGATAATATGATCTGTATGTGCTTTAATTCCTGTTGACAAATTTTCCCGGTCAACATATTTGATTGAATTGTTGCAGCCTTACTAACAATACAACCTATGACCTATAAACCAATCAGAGGTGAATCAGGCCTGATTGTCTTGTGCGTTGCTGTCGTGGTCACTGAGAAAACCAGAATCTGTTCTGATGCTCCACTCTAAGAAAGTATTTCCCCTTTGTAAAACTGCCTGATCCAGCGATTTGCTTGGAACAAAAACCCAGTGGTGATTCAAGTGGGTGAGAAGCTGCCAAAGGCTGTTGGCTGGAGTGTTGTTTCTATTAAAACCGTATTTAGCAGACTTTAAGGGTGTTATTGTTTTTGTGTAACAGTATCTAAGCAAGCACACGCTCCGGAAAACACCGAAAGTCGATAAATTAGTGAACTAAAAATGGAATTAACTGAGATTACATCCTGAAAGAAATCACACTCAGCATCATGATCTTTCACCTTTACCTGCTGTGAGTCACCTGACCACGACAGTTTCTCGTGCCTCCCCTGTTGACCCCCCTGTACACTCATATTTCCATCCGGATTTTAATGAACACCTCCCAAACTGAGTGACACAAGAGGTTCTGACCCCAGGTGACCCCCACACCCCCTGCTGAGAGGTCAAAGGTTAAGGGTGGCAGCTGAGTGTGTCAGGTTCCGGCTCCATAACTCCTGGGACTTTTCACACACACACACACACTGGTCAGACTTTCACTCAATGCCTGCCTGTCTCTGCTCTTTCTCTTCGGCTGCAAACTGAATAAGTGAGTTGTCTTTCTCACTTTCTTGAACACACACACACACACACACACACACTCACTGCCTCATGAGCACTGACCCATTTAACAGTGTGGAGTGTTTCCCTCGACGCTGGTCTAAATGGTTCAGTTTCACAGTTAAATGTGCTGCAGCTCAGTCTGATTCCTCTGCAAATACTAAAAACTGACACCGGCTCGCACACACATCATAAACATGTCAGACAGTCGCACCGCATCGCGTTTCTTCCACAGGGAAACGCTCACATGAGAAACAATTATGGCATAAAGACCCATATTTTAAAACCTTCGAGTGCTCTGAGGGCATTCGAGGTTTTGCAGACTCCACTTCTCCGACGGTTCATTTTTCCTCCTTTAGAAACTGCAGAAAGCTGGCAGGGGTAAAGATATCCAGGACAAGGATTCTGGTAAATAAACGCCCTCCTTAAGGGGTTTGTAATGGTCTATTTCCGACTCTGTAAAAGGAGGAGGAAGAAATCTGTGCGATAAGAGTGAAGAAAAGCCTGATAGGAAGTGTTTGAACCCCCTCTAAGCTTTAAATGAGTCAGGGGGGCAGATAACTCTGATGTTTGACACATATTTATTTCTATTTTGTACTCTGCACTCACGCAGTAAGGAGTATGAAACTTAGAGCTGACCAGAGGAAGCACTAACTTCCTCTTCTGCTGAGTGGTTTTAACCCCCGGCTCGCCACTTCCCTGCTTTTTATCATCTCTACATGCAATCGCCCGCTTAAATTCCTGAGTCTGTGTATCTGAAACTGATTGATGGGAGACTTGAAGAGTTTGTGAATCAGTGTATGCATCTAACAGCCATGAAACCACCTAATCTTTGCAGGGAAAGTGCAGCCAAAAGCAAAGTGAACTTTCTTTAAGCCGTCCATAAGTGTGTGAGAATCTATTTTTCTATTTTAAGAAAGAGAGGTCAACTTTTACGCAGATGACATAATGATCTACTTCTCTTTTGACCCCTGTAGTAATGGGCACAGTCATTGACAAGATATAGTACGAATGTTGCAGGGTATTTCTAAAAACAAAAAATATCGCCCATCATTTCATTTTAAAAATACATCCGCCCCATCTAATAGTTTAAAAAAAGAATTATTTACACGCAAATTTGTCCCCAAGTGCAGCTCAAAGCATGCAAAACCCATAAGTGACATGAAACCTGTCAGCCAATCAGAATGAGTCCCTGTCATTCTGCCTCTTCTGCCAGAAATTTAAACACAACACTGGAATTGATCAACTTTACACTTCAACGTAATGGCTTTTTTTGTCACAAGCTGTGATATTTGAGAACAAAAACTCTGTTTCCCAGCTTATAAATGAAACCAGAGTTTTCCAAAACCTTCACTTTGGCCGAGGTTTTCAGGAAAGATCGTTTTTGTTGACGTAAAACTGCAGTTTTGTATGGATGACAGGCCTAAGAGTACCAAACCTATGCAGTTTCTAGAATACCTGGCTACATGTGGACATGACCTGTTATCTGAAGCTTGATAAAAGCTTGAAAATTCACTGTGAGAAAATGCTGTGCAGTTGCAAATGTGGAAACTTTCCAATTACATCTCTTTTGGCCATTTACAATACATTTGTAAATGACAAATTGTGTTGCAATCAAGTTAGACAGTGTCAGTTGTTACGCAGACGACTCAGTGCTCTATTTCTCTTTGGATCACAGAAGAAATAGATGCTCAATGCCTTTATCAAGTTAAAATCCTGCAGGTAAAAAACTTCCTTCGACTTATTGAAGACAAATGTTTCTCCTCCAGTCTCTTCCAGCCACCGCCCCTTGAAATCCCTGGCTCAAACTTAACAAGAAAAATGAATGACGCCACTAGAAACTCTCCCACAAATCAGCCTCATCACTGACAGGCACCAAAAACATCCTGAAAGAAACAAAAAAAAAACTCTTCTGACAAATCCCAGCCTGATAAATTTATGAGAAACCCCGCAGCTGGATGAAGCTTTCTGCAGCAGTCACATCTGTAACATCATCTACTGAGAGAAACCCTCACTCCACAGAGGCCAACGATGATGTCAGCCCCACGGCAGCTCTCTATGAGAAAAGCAGGATGAAATCTGTGTGTGTGTGTGTGAGTGAGTGTGTGTGCGCTCATACCTGGACGTGCTTCTGGATCTGGTAAGTGCTTTGCTGATAACCAGTGAAGGAGCCGACTGTCGCCTCTGAGCCAAAGTCTTCATCTTCTGCACATGAAGAGAAAGAGCGAGGTCAGTGACGGAGGTGATGCTTTCTGCACCATTTTTACAGGTTTGCATGTGAATGTTTGCACAAATAGCAAGAGTCAGCACTGCTTTGGTTGGGTTTCTTGCTGTGGTTGATGAAGGAAACACAGCAGAGGATGGTGACAGAGAGAAAAGGAGAAGTGACAGCAGTGAAGGAGGAAAAAAGGAAAAGAGGAAGTGAGATAAGTGGATAAAGATGGCAGCAGACTGAAACAAAGTGGCAGAGACACAGAGGGAGATGGGAGTTGTGAAATGCCCTGTCTGGTGTTGCACAATGTCTGAGAGTCCCTATACACTCTGACTGTAACATGATGAATTACACGCTGCCTCACTGAGCTATGACAGGCATCCCGCAGCTATTTCAATTAAATCTAATGTATCTGAACTATAGTGAAACCCTAAACATGCCGATCAGCCATAAAACAACTCTCTTTACCGTCAGTCACTTTGCAGAGAAGCTTGAAAGTGTCAAAAGAATCATCATAAAAGTAACAGCCTTCTTTATGTAAGGACTAATGAGTTACATTCCTCTCATGAAGAGGTGTTGGAGGAAGAATTTGACTCGTGTTAATCATAAAGCAGCAGCACACAACACTCAGGCATCCAGTGTAACATGATGAGCATCATGAGACACATTACTGCGCGGCGCATGGGGAGGAGGAGGAGAAAGATTTGTTTACTTGGTCCAAAGACAAACTAAAGCTCCTTGTCTCCTTTTTAGGAGTTCTTTTACTTTTGGGGCAAGTTGTTTTCTGATTCCTGTCAGATCTGTGTCAAACCTCTTTAACTTGGGTGGCCCAAGTATAATCTCTGTCTCCATCAGTCGATGATACTTTTCTCAACATAAACGCATTGGAATATGGATGTCTATGCATTTGCACAACTTTTGTACCTTAAAAGCAACACAGGTGTCAGCATTCGAATATCTGAACTTTGTTTTTTGAAAATATCTGATTGCCTGTCTGTTCCTGATGAAGAGTAATGAAGCCAATCGATGTTTGGGCCATATTGGATAAGATGGTCTTTGAGCGCCAATCAGTCACATGGGCTGAGCTGAGCCTCTGATTGGACTAACTCGTGATCTTAATGTTTTCTAAACCACAGAGTCAATACAGTGCTCACCGATCACAAATAAGCCATGAAGACTCAAGCTGTTTTTTCATGTATCATGCTGAAAAGTCAGTTTTTATAACTTGGTGAATGTGGTTTCCGACCTCAAGCGAATTGTCAATGAACAGCAACTTTCAGCACTTCCCCACGCTTCAAAACTGAAAACTAAGCAAGAGTTTATATCTCATTTGTTAGTAAAAAATGTCCTTTTAGACTTAAAATGAGCTACATTCAATACACCAGTCCAGAAACATGTCTAATTTCAAGTTATTGAAAGACAAAAATGATGTCTGAATTGCTTGAAAACAGGGAAAAAAACATTGTCGGATTGTTTTTATTTATTACAAGCAGTTCAGAGATCGATTTTGTCTTTTAATATCATGAAATACAACATTTTTCTGGACTTGTCTGAATGTGGCTCATATCTAGTAAAATAAGACAATTTATACAAAAAAATGAGACAAACACTTGCTTGGATTTCAGTTCATCTTTCTAAACCAGATGTTGCCCCTCGGTCCCACGTCTGTAAGCTGAACTCCACGATGGAGTATCAACATTGTTCCGGTGTGTGATGTGTCCATGTTGTATAACAGCTTTGCAGAAGTGCATGCAGTCTGGCATGCAAACAGGCAACAGGAGCTGTTTTAGCAGATGCTTTATAAAGCCACCATCATCCCCACATTGCAGCTACAACACAACTTCTAATAGCGTCAGAAAACTCTGATCTGCCACTTCTTCTACTGGCGATGCAAAATAAAGCCTCAATATCCTGCTTTAAAGTGGAGATGTGTAAAAATCAAAGGTTTAGGAGTTTGGGCTGGCACCTTTACTGAATGAATGAGTGTCAAAAAGACCAAAAGTATGAAATAAGTGACACTTAGTGAAAGAACACATTCCCGTAAACTGATGTTCATTTTTCTTTTTGCAGTGCTGTGAAACAAGCTACCTCACTTTATTCTGGGTTTGTTTCATTGGGTTTATAGTTTATGGATAACTCAACAGTTGGACCAGATTGAAGTTTTCTTCATGAGAAAAACTGACCCAGTTAATATTGCAAACTCTGCAGATTTGTATCCAAATTACATAAGTGATAAACTTCTGTTTTGTGCAATCAGGCAGGACGATGATTGAAAGAAATCTTCAATCATCGTCTTTCTTCAGAAAGAAAACAGGATTTATGGTTTGTTATCTGCATTGTAAACACCGCTCTCCATATGGACTACACGCCTACGTATGTGTCAAGTATGTACCTGTCATGTTTGTCAAGTACAGCTTGAGATGAGCTCTCACCACTGACACAAACATCTCACCTCCACTCCTGAGTGAAGAGAGGCATGTGGAAACTCTACATTTACACAGCGACCATGAAGCTGAGCTCTGGTTTCTTCGCTCCTTCTGACACCTCATTCCTCACAACTTCTCAAGAGTGAAAAAAAAACTTCTCAAAGCAGAAACAGCAATAAAAAAACACAGGCTGCAGCAACACTTTCAGGTATTTAAGACGAGGGGGGAAAAAAATCACAAGTAACACGCTTAAGTCTGGGATGTGGTTCAATACTTGTGAAAACATTACGAAAACAAGAGTAACTGTATCTCCAGGCCAAAGAGTGATGTATTCGGTTGGAGAAGCTGGATGGTAACAGCGTAACATTACTTGGAGTTCACACACTGACTTTATCTGGGTTAGTTTGCTCATTAAACTTTAATCACCGGGAGGAAAACTCAGCTCAGTTTGGATAAAAGCAAACATGAAGACATTATGTCATTCAAAAAAAAGTTTAACAAAGGAGATCACTGACACTGTGTTTTGTTGAATCAAAGATAATTTCTCTCATCCTGGCAGCTGAAGGACGCAGTTACACCTTTTAAACACACGCTGGATGGGGGCGCTGTTTACTACAACTTTGATGACCAGCTGCTGCAGACTGACCTTCTCTGACAGCAACAAACAGGGTCAAGAATCAATAGTGCAAAAGTAAGATGTGCAACAAATTAAGAGAATTCATTTGGATGCATTTTCTGGAACGCCAGAGATTATACAAATAATTTTGGATAGAAAAAAAAAGCTTTTTTATTTCCTCTAGGGGAGAACTCTCATGTGCCCACATGCTGACTCCTGACTCTCTGATCAACAAATAACCATTATCAGCACATCACAGTCCCTTCATTCCTTTTCACTCATCAGCACAGAGTGATGCTTTGGGGGTATGCAAAATAGAAGTATGTTGTAATTTTCATGGCTTAAGTGGTGATTTTTAATGGAACAAGGATTTTAAAAATACAACAAAAGTAATAAATATGAATGTTTTTGTTCTTGGAAGGATTTTGAAAAAACTGTTCCCCCTATTTCCTCATAAATCTGAGTTTCCAGAGAAGGAGGGAAATTCAATGAAAGCGTCAGAGAAGGGAGAAGGAAATGAAATTCCGTGGAAATGATCAAATAATGTCGAAATGCAATCATGTCACAACAAGATCAACTCTAGAAGTGATCTTCACACCAAAAGAAAGTCACATCACAAAAGATATCGAGAAAAAAAAACAGTTCAAGCGACAGAATTTAACAGGAGCAATGCAACCAAAGCTACAACTTTTGGGTTTTTTTTATCCAATCTTGAAGCTTAATATTTATAAATTTAAACTTTAAAGACAGATTCATCACAGAAGATGTCATACTGAGATGTTATCCAAAGAGAGAGGCTGAAATGAATCTATATACCATGACCAAAGCCCGTGCGTAAAAGCGCACGCTCAGCTCTCCATCACAGCAGCGTCTCTACCTTTTTGTTGTCGGGGAGCGCTTTGCTGTCTCCCGTCAGAGAGTCGGACCTTTTCTGTCCCATGGTCCCCTGCGGTGACATTTTTTCCATCAAGACTGTAAAGATCCACAGAGGCAGTAAAATCCCATGATACTCGAGTAAGTCCAAAGTTTATCCTGCTGACAGGAGGGCACGAGCCCGTGGAGGATCCATGATGGAGAGGAGTCGATGTGAAGGAGGTGAAACCTGCGCGCTGCTCCTCTCTCCCTCTCTCTCTCTCTCTCTCTCTCTCTCTCTCTCTCTCTCTCTGTGTCTCACTGTGTGTGTGTTTCTGTCTGAGCGCTGTTTGCTCTGAGCGTGGAGTCTCCTCTCAGACTCATCTCACTCGAATGTTGTGAAGTGCGCGAGCAGGAAACACGTGACTTCCTGTGGTGCTTTTCAAAACAAAAGCCTGTTTGTTTACACTTATTTTGTGAGCATGGTGTGAAGTAACATGAATATTTACAACTTGAATTGATCAAAAACAATTAGAACTGCCTGACACTGTTTCTAAATCTAGTTTTCAGGTATAATTTAGATTTATTTACGATATATGAACAGGATGTATAATCCAGGTGATATCTGTAACAGCAAAAATTTCACACTTTTGGAGGTTTTTGCAATAATGAGACTTAATAGGTGAGGATTTAAGGAGTAATTACCCAAAAACAGAAGGTAAAAAGTGAGGGGTCATTAAGAGCAACCTTATAAAGACATTTCTTTACTGTTTTTTTTTTATTTTTTATTTTTATTATGTGTCTGAAATGGAATGAATTGTACAATTTGTGACATTGATTAACCTTTTGTTTTTGCAGAGCAAGTTAAAAGACAGTTCAGGTTTTT
>RPOG01006926.1:0-20951 GCA_008086565.1 Thalassoma bifasciatum
TCTAAGATGAAAAAGAAAGTGAAGTTCCTCAGATCGCTGATTTGTTCTTCTGTCGTTTTCCCTCAGTATGCTTTTCTAGTCGTCTTGTTACAGTTGTTACTCCAAAACTTTCCGTCTTGTGTCTTTAATCAGTTGTTGTGCCAGTGGATTTGGCTCCAAGTTAACCTCACTCAGAGTTCCTCCCACCCTTCCTTTCCCAACCTCTCCCTCTCTCCGTCTTCCCCTCTGGAGTTTGTGTATCAGAAATATTTGAGAGAGAAAACCAAAATAGGAGGAGAGAGTGAGGGGGGAGAGGGAGAGCCAGAGGTAGAAAAAAAGAGGATTATTCATACCAGATAGGTCAGTTTTTATTCTAATACTCTCCAGATGGCCCTCTGACACGTCCTCACTTTTCACACAGAGCAAAGCGGTTTAATAAAGTTCTTAAAGGGTCAGAACAAGATCACCCTTTAAATACTCATTTACACTTGCATGTATGTATCTTAAATATCTCAAAAACATTGGGTTTTCCTGTCAAATGAATAACAGGTTTGATGTGGGATGCAGTAATACATCACCACAAGTCTACTATTACTCTGTTTCCTGGCTCTTAATCAGCATGTTGTTCAACACATGCTATCATCTGATATCACAATAACCTCCTGAAGATATAGTTATGCTGTCTGGTGAGAATGAAAGCTTTACTTATGGTACAGACAGGTCCACATGCAATTGAAAAACAAAGTCTGCACAGTTTGATGTCTGTTCTTAATAAAGTACTGTGTGATTTTGTGAAACTCCAATGTATTATAATCCAGAAGTCATCTTTACCACAATGAATAATTCCTGTGCTGTAATTACTTGAAGCCCCTTTCCAACCTTGTGTGTTCTGACACATTTTCTGCAGGTTTTTATTGAAAAGAAAAAACAAAAAACATCTGGTTGTCTGTTTTCAATATTTTAGTAGCTGCAGTGGAGCAGTGTGCACAAAGGACACCAGTGCATGTACTGTTCATGCAAAATCTTGTACTTTTGCTGAACCACTACAACCTTGTTATATCATAGTGATGAAATAGATATGTTTTGTGCTTGTTACTGGTGTTAAGTTGTGGTTACACATCCTTAAAGTCACTGTGAGGAGAATCCATATGAAGCGGATTGTAGCTACTTCCTTTGGCTGCTGGACTTGCACAACCTGCCGTGGTGTATTGTTTGAGATGGAAAATGAAAGTGAATGGAGATCAGATCTTCACATGAACACCACTTTTCTTTGATCAAGATAAGTTTTTTTTTTTTTACCAGATACAGCACTATCTATTAAACAACAGTTAGCGCTGTTGTCTGAAATGTGAGAACAAGCTGTTGTCAACGGGCAATTGGCAGTTGCTATTTTGTGATTGGAAGGTGCCACTGAGTATTTGGCAGGTGGCTCTTAATGATTGCTAGGTGCCTCTGAGCCATTGACAAGGCTCACTTGGTGACTGGCAGATGTCACTGAGTTTTTGGCAGGTGCAACAGAGAGGATTGCAGGTGCCAGTGAGAATGGGCAGATGTCATTTTGCAATTGGTCGATGCTACTGAATGATTGATAGGTGTCAATGAGTGAATGGTTGTTGTCATCAGGCAATTGGCAGTTGACATTTTGCGATTGGTAGTTGCAATGAGTATTTGGCAGGCATAACTGAATGATTGGTAGGTGCCTCTGATCATTTGCAAAGGTCACTTGGTGACTGGCAAAATGTAATTAAAATCATAAACTGCAATGAGTTGTCACACCCCATATGTCCTGTTCCAATTCGGAGGGGAAAATATCCGAATACATAGACAATTACACATCTGTATAGATGTCTCTGGTGCCCAGTGTTAAAACTGCTGTAATTTCTGTTGCAGCAGTAGGTTTCTCAGTATGTTTTTTGAATAGTTTTCGATTCTAATGGGACTAGTTTTCCAATGGTTTAGCTCCTAATAGAAACAAGCACCTTTCTACTGGTATTACATTCCAATGAGACCAGTAGATTCCTAATGGTTTTACATCATAATGGGACCAGTAGATTCCTAATGGTTTTACATCATAATGGGACCAGTCGGTTCCTAATGGTTTTACATCCTAATGGGACCAGTAGATTCCTAATGGTTCCTAATGGTTTTACATCCTAATGGGACCAGTAGGTTCCTTTTGGTTTTA
Organism: Thalassoma bifasciatum; assembly: GCA_008086565.1. NCBI lineage: Eukaryota > Metazoa > Chordata > Actinopteri > Labriformes > Labridae > Thalassoma > Thalassoma bifasciatum. Next base: position 2,165 of record RPOG01006926.1, read on the forward strand.
CATCCTAATGGGACCAGTAGGTTCCCAATGGTTCCTAATGGTTTTACATCCTAATGGGACCAGTAGATTCCTAATGGTTTTACATCATAATGGGACCAGTAGATTCCTTTTGGTTTTACATCATAATGGGACCAGTAGATTCCTAATGGTTTTACATCATAATGGGACCAGTCGGTTCCTAATGGTTTTACATCCTAATGGGACCAGTAGATTCCTAATGGTTCCTAATGGTTTTACACCCTAATGGGACCAGTAGGTTCCTAATGGTTCCTAATGGTTTTACATCCTAATGGGACCAGTAGATTCCTTTTGGTTTTACATCCTAATGGGACCAGTGGGTTCCCAATGGTTCCTAATGGTTTTACATCCTAATGGGACCAGTAGATTCCTAATGGTTTTACATCCTAATGGGACCAGTAGGTTCCCAATGGTTCCTAATGGTTTTACATCCTAATGGGACCAGTAGGTTCCCAATGGTTCCTAATGGTTTTACATCCTAATGGGACCAGTAGATTCCTAATGGTTTTACATCCTAATGGGACCAGTATATCCCTAATGGTTCCTAATGGTTGTACATCCTAATGGGACCAGTAGGTTCCTAATGGTTTTACATCATAATGGGACCAGTAGATTCCTAATGGTTTTACATCATATTGGGACCAGTAGATTCCTAACGGTTCCTAATGGTTTTACATCCTAATGGGACCAGTAGATTCCTAATGGTTTTACATCATAATGGGACCAGTAGATTCCTTTTGGTTTTACATCCTAATGGGACCAGTAGGTTCCTAATGGTTCCTAATGGTTTTACCTAATGTTGTTCCAATTCCGATTAGACCATTAGAATCCTAAAGGTTCCAAATGGTTTTTCCTAATGGTATTCTACTGGATTTTCCAGTGGTGTAATTTTGTAAGTTTGAACCGTTGTTTAGTAGCAGACTACATGTATTGCTGCTCACGCCTGGTGCTCTTAGACATATTGGTAATGGTATCATTGATAAATCCTGGTAATATCCTGCCAGTGCTCATCTACAAAGCAGAGCAAACATGACCTGGCCCTTCATTTTATTTATAGACTCTCAGGTTTGAACAGATCACTGCAGTGTAACTGCTGCATGTGGGTCAGAGGGAACATGAGAACAAACAGCTTGACCCATGTTTTAGCCTTCGCCCGCATGCTATCACTCTCCCATTCAGCTTTCTTCTGCTCTCTTGTCCTTTTTCTGTCAAACAGCTCAGCTCCTGTTTCCACTAATACTACTAAATAAGTTAAAGAAATAGTGTGTTGTTGTCATAGAGACTCCAGCATGACGTAAATCAATCCAGGCCAGTCCAACCCTTGGATTGGCAAGCTAGGAATTAGCATTTAGAAATAACCTATTTTAGTGCTGATAAACTAATTTTAAATTGGTGATTATACTGATTAAGCTCTTCACATTAAAATGGTGTCCCAGTACACCAGACATTAACAGGGGATAGCCGCCTTGACCTTTAAGAATGACATCCATCCATGGTGGTGTCCAGGCCTAAGGTACAGAGCAAAGAAAACAAAAGCAGCTTCTCCCCTGCTGCTACCGCTGAGTTAACGAAGAAGTTGTGTTTTTTTTTATCAATTGAGTTTTCATTTATTTTCAACATTGTGTAAACATGCAAGACGAAAACAAAAACCAAGAAAAAAGGCAAAAAAAAAGAAGTAAAGTAAGTTAAAAAAATAAAAAATAAATAAATCACATAGATACATAGCGACCATTGTCACAGTTCATTACCTCTTTTTTAGTCAGAGCTCAAGCATGGCCAGCCAAGCTTGGTGGATGTCAGAGGTTCATAAGCCCTTGCTGTTTTATTGGGAAAACATCCCCCTCTTTTATCAGGATATATGAGTATTGTTCCAAATGTAAAGTTTTGAGGATGTGCATAGTTGTCCCCTTACACGTTTTACAGTGATGGCATAGGAGGTAAGTTTGGGAACATCTTACTTAAGCAGAGTGGAGTGAGATTCATTCTGTGAATTGTCTTGTAATTCTGTTAAATTATTTTGATATAAGACAGTGAAATAAAGACACTTTGACACATAATATTTCACTGGTCTTCAATGAAACATTTTTGTCCATATATCCTTTAATGATGATCTATCAGAGCACTGTAGATAACAGAGATTTTACCCAAGTGAAAGGTGAGATAGTCTTGAGTGTATTACAGATAAGTGAATAAGAAGTTGTGTTTTTTTCTGTCATTTAAATTTGTATGTGTTGTTGAAATATTTTCATGTTGGTGTTTTAATTAAGCGACTTGTCCCTGCCTCTTTTGTGTGGTTTCATGTTGTTAACATCTGTATCTCAACTTTTTCTTTGTCCTTCATTGTTGTTCAAGTTTTCTACCATAAGATGGCGCCATAGTTAATGAGGAGTACTACCATTTCTCCGGCCTATACTTAGGTCCTACAGAGACAGTCCTTCTCCTCTCAGCCATCTGCTTCCCAAACCACTTCACCTTAAGTCTTTATTTATAGCTTACAGCTAATCCTCCATGGACCTCACTGGTATAATAATCAACACAATGAAACGTTACAGCAAACAAAGCCTGCCAAAAAATCTAAAAGCTGTCTGAAGTGGTTCAACTCAGGGTTTTGTCTTTCTTTAGGTGGTTACATTTGTCACACCAACTACTGAAATATTTTAGCTGCACACACAATCATGAAGGCATACAGACCTCAGGTACTCCCTCTCTCTATCACACACACACATAGACACACACATAGACACACACAGCTGTGATGGTGAGTTAACTTGGGATTTCAACAGTCAGTCCTGGATGTGAATTCAATCTGATGTCTCACTGAGACTCTATGGATATTTTATAGGTTTCCTCTACCAATTGTGATGAAACATTAATGAGGTTACATTTCATCGTGTGTGTGTGTGTGTGTATGTGTGGATCTGTGACTGATAATGTTGTTATATGCATTTTTTATGTGTTGTTTTTTCATAATGGCTGGAAATCTGTGACCTGTGTTGTTCTGTGGGTTGCTTTGTTCCTCCAACTCTTTTTTGCATTGATGTAATTATCTCTTAAATGTTTTGTTTGGTACAGATCAAGTTTTGCTGAAATTAACTCAACACAAATGTAATTCCATTGACAAAGACCTGGCAATTATGCCACCAAAAGTATCACTCTTACAACATCTGACATCTGACCTGTTCAACCTCAGCAATAGCACCAACAGAGCACACATGATAACAGCCCCTCTGCTCATTTGATAGTTTTCCCTTTTTCCTGATGTAGATGCAGATCCCTGTCCTGGAAATGGGCTTAGTCGATGATACTTTATCTCATCTGTCATTGCATGACTCAACAAAACAGCCTGGTGGATGTAACGTGTGTATGAGGGTTCATTTGGGACGTGTGGGTTGATGTGCACTGTTTGGTTTCAGGCATTGTAGTTGCTGGGTATTTATGCTTTTTTAATGTACCATCTGTGTACACCAAAGGAACTCATTTCCATGTCAAAGGAAACAAAAGATCGATCCTTTTATATGTCTGTGCATATTAATACCTAACTGTTTGCCTTCATGAATAATTTTCTCCATGCACTGATAAGTTTAAAGTTAAACAAACTCTGTATGTTTGGGAAATTCATACAGAAATGAGACAGAGGTGTATGGAGTGGAGTTATCTTTTGTCAGCTTCCACATCATTGCTGACTTTTTCTACCATCCTTTGTTCGAGGGGCAGGAAAAGCCTCAAGAGCAGATTTTATACAAACCGAACAACATGGAGGACAGATGAAGAAAAGACATGTGACTATGATAAATTTACGAAGAATTATACACAAGATGACGACAGGCAGATAAAATACTCTTTCAATCACAGTGGGATAATGATAACCATTATTCCAAACTCATTACTGTGTTGAGCAAATTGCAACCACAACAAAATGCATGCTTTTTCCCTCCCTAAAAAAACTATCTGTTCTTTTAGCCAAAGAGAAATTCCCATCAGCTTTATATTGTGTATGTTCACCAGTAGAAAATGAAAGCATGCAAAAGTGCCAAGAAAATAAAACAAATTGTGATATGCAAATAAAGTATCTATATACAGGGTCAGAATTTTTAACATGAAAATCATTAAAAAAGAAGGTGTTCTCACACCTCTTAAAGTAAATTAAGACAATGACTCATGCCGAACACATAATATATTTTTTAAGTGTGATCAAAACCAACAACACTACAGAAGTTTAAAAACACAGAGTATACAGAGAAGTCAGCCAATAAACCAACAGAGAAGCAAGGGAACAGACTGGTAATATATGTAGAAAACTATATATATGTATATATACACAAACATATTAAAAAAGTGCCAAAATATTGAACATTAAGTGGCCAGAATATGAGTTTTAATAAATGTTTGTTTGTTTGTTTTTCGTTTTTGTTTGTTTCAGTTATCCTCTCAACTTTCCTTTTACATTAATGTACAAGATCTGTTCAGTGCCAAAGTGCTCACTCATTACTGTCTCACATCATTTGTCTCTCCTTCTCTCACTGTGGGTTGCCTGACTTCACGTGGCTCAACTCTTACAAATTTAATTACCAGGATGCCCCCTGGTGCAGAAAGCCCAGGTGAATGCCAATCATCTCCAGCTATACCATTAATTTGGTTTAATTCAATTTCAATTCATTGTTAGCTCTCGATGAAATTTCCCATCATCATGTACTATTCCCCTCTTAATTCTTTGATCTGAATTAGTGCCTTTGTTATTTGCATTTGCTTGTTAGGATCCGTTTGTAAGGATGTAATTAGGGCATACATAATAAGACCACATCTATGTTAATCCCTCTAACAGAGACATTTTCTAAGCATCCATATACAATAGTATCACATAAGTAACTCTGTAAGATCTAAGAATGTATGTTCAAAGTCTTTGAATATTTGCTTGTATGTTGTACACAGGAAAGACTTCATTTCTCGACCACAGACAGTGAAAAGGTGTACAAACGGGAGAAACAGCTTGAAGACCTGAAGCTGTTTCTCATCTCTTCTAGACAAGCCACTTATCTTAAATTTTAATGCACTGTGTTATCACACTTAAACATCAGGACTGAGAGTTTTATGCTGCAAGGTCAAAGAGTGCATTAACTTCTGCACTTGCATGCATATAGTTGTTTAGAGAGATTAACAAGAGCTCTTCAGTCGTCAGATGATAGCCCAGGGGAGCTGGGATTGCTTCACGGCTGATGCATTTTGCCCCTTTACTCTCTACACAGACTGTTTTACTGCATTAAGCCAGTGCCAGCATAAATGCCAGTGGACTGTGCTATCCAAACAAAGGCACACCAGAACACTTCAGGGACAGCAAACCCCTTAACTGTGGAAATCCATGTCCCTTAAACTCTGAGAGCAGGTCATGAAGAAGACCAGACCGAAAGTTTATCAGCTATCAGACTTTGTAAATGATAAACTCCACTGAAGTTATACAAGTGTGCTTAATGTAGCTCTGATCTGTTATGGATCTCAGTTTGCCATAAAGAGTTGTGTGTTCAAAAAGGGGCAGGCATAAGTTTGCAAAGGAAAAGGGCTTTTTTGTTTTAAAATGGATGACATAACTTAAAGACTCTGTGAGGACTATATACTCTGCATTGATTGCAGTGACACTTTTGGCCACAAAAAGTATTTTTTTCTGGTATAAAGACAATGTATTCACATGAGCACCATCATCCACTCTTGTAAAGACAGGTCTTATTTTTTGACTGGAAAAAAATCTGACATTACACAAATTTATACAAGTTTTGGCACATTTTTACAGCTTTATCTACACAGCTTGTGCAGCTACATAAGGCATGACTGCTGTGAGAGTTTGTGCCGAGCAGAGAATTGAGGAAGCACTTCTGATCACTGCTTGCTTTGGCCCAACAGGTGCAAATACATGTTCAACTGTGTTTGCAGACCAAATGTTCATTTCCATCAAACCTTTCTTGAATGGCTAAGGCTAATTACAGTCCTTATTCACCATAACTAAAAAAATTAAAATGAGACATATTTTGAATTTAATTATTTTTACAGACTATGGAAGTTTAATGTCGACATCTGCCGTTAGTTGTTTGTAATTATTACCTTTCAAAGCAGGGAACACCCTCTTCATCTTTCCCTCACTTTTTCATCTAAAATGTGAAATAGAAATGGTTTAACACCTCCAGATGAGGGCTTCACAGAAAAAAGGCTCTAAAAGCACAGGAGACATGAAACATGCATCAGCGGTGGACAGGATTATGTCACACATCTATAAATATTGAAAAACTTCAGCACACTATGCTGCACTGAGAACAAGTCATATCAGGGGAATTTCATACCGTCACCAAGTGAGAGTTTTGAAATTCAGTCTGAAGATTGTTTTCTGATCAGTTCAATGGATGCAAACAGTCCTGACAGCAGGGATGTTTCTTGGATGCTTTTTCATGGTGCTGGAGGAAACTTTAAATTTGACATGACTTTTCATTATGTGGAAGAAAATCTCTTCTCTCACAAAACTCAGAGGCTTGAAAATGTAAACAGATGGTGAAAGAGATGCTTTTAACTGATATGAGAAAGGACAATTCAAGGAATGTATGTACATTTTTAAAAAGCACAGTGCTTCATAGTTAAAAACTGTTCCAATTTCTGATGCAATAATGTGTTCATCACTTTTTTTTAATCTAGTGTGTATTCTCCCTATCCTCCTCCTTCGTACACAATGAATATTTATATCAGTGATAATAATAGTACTAGTATGATTTCAGTGTCCTTGAAAAACAGCAAACTCCATTTTCATTTCCTTAAGTGGTTTTGTCATGTCTCGTCAGGTTTGTTCAAAAGACTGTGAGGACTTACCGAAAAAGCTTCTTCTTCCCATAAGCCCTGGCTCCCCACTGTCGTGATGAACCAAGACGTGTGTGATTTGGTTTTTGAAAAATTAATGGAGAACGGATCTTTATAACTCTAATTTTTTTTGTTCAAAACAACCTCCTACTGGATTCAACACGACAAGATACTGTATTTATCAACAGTTACAAAGCACTGTTGTCTGAAACGGGATAGCAGACTTTGTGAGTTGCAATAATCAGTGTAGCAGTTGGTTCAGACACTTGCCACAAGTCTCAATATCAAAATCTCTCCAAAGGTTGAACAACCCCAAAAATTTGATCTGAAATCTCTCTTGCCTGATGGACTAAAAAAATGAATGTGGTTAAAGAAACAGTCTGATATGTAGCTTTGAGGTGCAGCACGAGACAAATGATTCATTTCTCCACTGTATGAAGATACTATTGATCAAAATAGGCTGAAGAAATACCTCTATTCTTGATTTCTTTTTTTAAACACCTATGACATGTAAAACTAGGATCTAGTATCAGACACTGAAACTGAAGTGACAAACAAAAGGACAGAAGAGCAGAAAAAAGCTAAACAGGAGAGTGATAGAGCATGGGCTAAAACATGGATTAAGCTGTTAATGATCTTGTTAATTCCAACCCACATGCAGCATTTATTCTGCATTGATCTGTTCAAACCTGAGAGTCTAAGAAAGCCCACGTGGAGCCTTCAAACTTGGGTGCTCTCTGTTTTTATTCTATAGTTTTTGCACTTTTTGTCTGGTTTAGTTTTACCTCCTGCCCTTTCATTCAGCACCTAAAACAACCGTTCGGTCAATAAAGACGTATCAAAGTGAACATTTCAGGATCTTGTGTCTTCTCTATGCCGTGAGATGTTCTCACCAAACCCCCCTGCTGTCACCACCTTACTGCTGCATACCCTCTCTCCCAATTACTTTTATTACCTGCAGCGATCTCACAGCAGCGGAAGCGAGTGAGTCTTAGTTTGCACAATTAAGCACAAAACGCATAGAGTAGTCGTCTTCCCAATGAGCTCCATCACTGTCTAAAAATACTCCTGTCAGAAACTAAAAGTCTAATTACGTTTCCACTGGAAATTTTCCTCTGTCTGTCATTACTCCACCACTGGAAATATTTAGGAGTCTTAGAAAACTGGTGCGCAATTTAAACCGCGTTTAAAGCGAGGCGTTTGTCTTTCTTGGATGCATATGAAATTGTTTTTGGTGAAAGGAAGTGAGGGGATGACTGTAACGTCTGAAGCTGTGAGTGTTGTTGATTTGACATGAGCTTTTTTTTGGCATATGGGTTGATACTCTTAGGAGTCTGGATTGAAAATGATTCATTATTATAACAGTATGCCCTTCAAACCATAAACAGCTGCTATTGTAAGGCTCTGTTGTTTCTATGAATGAACCAGTTAATAAATGTAATTCAATATCTCTGTTTGTGATGACAGTGGTTTTGAAGATAATGGGAGCCCTGAAGCAATAGTAGTAGAAGAGGAGAATATGAGAGGAAAAGAGTACTATCAGGACATAATTTGATCTCAACGTGGACACTGGAGATGCATACCAATATCAGGTTTAAACCTATGTGGTCAAGCCATATTTGACTGCAATCGAATCACTAAATATGTAATTTAACGCCTGGTGTAAAGAGGGTCAACTGTGTCTTCCAGCTGGATGACCTCCTACTTCAAAACTCACTCTAGTGACACACACACACACACACACACACACACACACACGAAGCCACAGGCAAACAGTAATATGGATCTTAATTGGATGACCTTTACACACTTCAACATGCAGCAAAAACATGCTGTGAGAGGAAAAAGAACAGCGTCTTGTCAGAGGGAAATAAAGCTTCCATGATCTGTCTCNCAAAAACTCTGGATTCTGGTTTTCCTTGAGTGTAAGCCACAACCATAAGAACTACAAAAAAAAAAAAAAGAAAAAAGAAAAAAAAAACATATAAATGACATGGATGGATAAAATGTGAATTGAGCTCATTTTTGATGAAAGTGAGATTTCTTGGATAGCCAGCCACTTCAAACCTTTGCATCACCTTGAAGAATTCTTTCACATCATAAAATAAATAAATAAATAAAAATAAAGTGATTCATGCTGTGGTGTTCATGTGTTCTCCTTCTCTCTCCTCTTCCTCTTTGCACTCAGCAGGTGCTGCTCTCAGCAGCAGGTGATGGAGCTCACCTGGACCAGATTAACAGTCAGGGGTTGGGGATAAAAACAGAAAAGAGGAGGCTGCTGCTATTACTGTGAGTAGGTAGACTCCTTCTGCTGAAGAAATGTGTATTTCATCACACCCTGTGACTTGAGTTTATTTCTCGTTCTTTTTTTTCCCCTTTTTTTTTTGCAGTTCTGGGTTAAAGAGGTTAAGGTTTCCATAAAATGAGCGCGTTTTTGATGTAACTTGGTTTGGATTGTACATTTTGTCTTTGCCTGTTAATAAATTGTCACAAACCATTTAGGCTTGAAGCACATAACTTTTAATAATTACATCAAATTTAGGCATTTAGAGATATTTTACTAAGTGCAAATTCTTTCTTTAGTCTCATTTTCCTTGTCCTCTCTTTGTCTCTTCTCATGACTGCTTTTATTCTTATACCTGACTGTATGACGAAGCCTTATAATTCAATTGCGCTCATTTTCTCAGAGCTTGACCCTGAACATTAGCCCTAAATACTTATTCGACAGAGCCATGTCAGGAGAGAATGATGCATGTTGTGTCTGTCATTATGTGTGGTCATAATTTCTGAAAAATGCCAGCCTCACTCCCCTTCCTGTGAAGAGTTATCTTTTTAACATTTAAAGAGCAGGAAAAATAGGTGATAGATATTTAAAGGCTTTTCAATGAGTGAGAACTTATAAAAGAATTTAATGGCAGTGGATGCCAGATGTGAAAGCCTTAGCACCATTTGTGAGGCCATGAATGAATGAAAGATTCCTTTTTGTTTAGAATATGCCTTAAACATTTCAACTACAACACATTTTTTAAAAATCTGCAAGAAGCAGCATTTACTTTATTTAGTAATCAGTAAGGACAGAAGGTCTTTGATACAATAAATTCAGGCCAAACTGGCAATCTCTTTGATTCGGTAAGGGATTTAGTTTATTTGTTTGTTTGTTTTTGTTTTTAATGGTGGTTTCTGTGGCTTTTCTGCCCCTTTTCTAATCACATGATGAAGGCTTCATTTTTTTGGATTACAAAGGTTTTGAAAACATTTTGGGGGCACATTTAACTTCATCATTTCTCTGCACAGTATGGAGACCTGCTGGCAGGGAGCGCAAACCAAAACCCTCAGATTCAGATGTTAAAGAGTAATGAGACGGGTGAAGCTTTGTTGCATGTAGCAGGGACCATTTTCTCTCTTTCAAACAGGTTGACTGTCATTATAGGGCTAATAGTATGTGGGCGTTAAAGCAGAGTCGCCTGCAAAACACAAAGAGCATCACATCACATGCAATACGGCACACTTAGTTTGGTTGCTTGGCAACCACTCAATCACCTGCAAAAACACTTTAAAATCAATATGTCAGACTATTAGAATCGACGTAGAGAGGCCAGGGGTTGGACTCAATACAATTAGCTTTATAACATGGTAGCTTATAAACTTTAATGATGCAAAGTCACAAACCTTATGTCCTAAAGCTTTTAGAGCACATTCTTTGAGGAAGTTATCTGCTTGTGAACATCCTTCATTATGCTGTCACTAGGAAGAAGACTGATGTCATGCAGGGTCTCCCGTTTTCAATAAGGAGTGAAAGTTAATTCAAGTACATTATATACTCTGATTATCCACTGAAAATGCAACACACCATGCTGACATCAGGGTGTGATATCATAATTACTAAAATTCCTCAGGACAAAATTAATCTGTTAATTTAGGATTAAGTAAATGTGGACAGTCTGATTGATAGATAATGTGATTGTGTTAACTATTCCTATTTCAGGGATTTTTTTGTGCGTAAGATGCTAAACTTCACCCCCATATTTGTGCTGCTTCAGGCTACGATTGGCACTAATATGAGGAAGTCAATTTTCCAAGGAGAGCAAACGATGAACTTTTTTTTCTCAACTGCACGTGTCCCAGTGAAAAGATGATGCTGTTTCATTTCCAGACCTGTGCAAAAGGTCAAATATGTGAAAACTGAGCTGTACATACAAGTTTTGCTCATATATGAGCATAGCCAGCCAGATTAACAGGTGGGCACACTGTTGCTGTATGCAAGGAGGCAAAGTCTACAGTTTTGGAAGTCAACCATATTAGATTATCACAGGGGGGAAAAAAAGAAAGGGGATGAAAACACAAACAAACAATAACATTTACAGACACTTGGTTTTTAATGCCTAGCTCTGTTTGTACCACTTAACTCTGCACTCCCAGTTAAGTGGTACGACAAGGAGCTCATTTCCACTGTAGAGATCCAGGAAACCACACCCTGCTGATGAGCAAACGCTTTTACTCATTCAGAGACAAACATACAATTAGCAAGGACTACAAAGACTGAAATGTGCTGTGAATTAAAGTAAATGTAAAAAGTAAATGCCTACATCAAATAACAATAAAAAAAATAAACAAACAAACATGTTGTGCTCTGAACCAGGGGTTGCCAAACTTTTCATCTTGCAACCCCCAATTTTGTTCTGCAGGACGCCTGAGACACCCCCTGCCTTGGGAGTCAGCAAATAGGCCAAAAAAACAAAACAAACAAAAAACCCCAAACAAATTAGGCTTAAAATGAATAATTTTTCTGATAAGGAGAAAATTAGACAACCTTTGTGCACATCTGGCTGTTTTTTCACATTAGTTTGCATCCATCAATACCCTCTAGAGCAGGGATGTCCAAACTAAGGCCCGGGGGCCAATCGTGGTCCGCCGTCTATTTTCAAGCAGCCCCCAGCTCTCATCTTACCATGTGTTAGTTTTGTCACTTAAACCCCTGCTCTAGAGGGTCCCAACCCAAACTTAATCATGTTCTAACTATTTACATTTACAGTTACTGTCAGTGCTTGGAATAAATCTTAATATATCTAGTAACATTTCACAAAGTTTTGAACTGTGCATAAGCAACTTTATAAAGCTAAAGCTCTGTACAATCTGCAAAAGCTCAACAACTTTTACAGCTGACATTTAATTGCATTTGGCATAATGCAAAATGTGTTTCATGAGTTGTTTAGAATTAAAAAAAAAACATGAGAGGACCAAAAAACTGAATTAAAGATATGAAATGGTCAAAAAAGGACACAAGTTGAAGCATAAAATGGTTCAGAATGCAGGATCAGAGATATTCAGGGTTTAAAATGTTTAATAATAATAATAATAATAATAATAATAATAATTAATTAATTAATTAATAATTATTGTTTAAACAAATGTGATTAAGTCCAGATCCTGATCCTGCCATAAAATTGTTGCATATTTTTCCCAGGTTTGGTTTTATCTCAAAAGTCTGCAATAACAGCACAAGCATGTTTGACTTAACATTTTTTTGTTTGTTTTTTCAGAAACCACTTAAAAGAAATAGTTTTCCAATAGAGTGCTCATTTGTAACTTTCACTGTTGACAAACATGTCCATAATAGCCACCGCCTCTTGGTCATTTTCACAGTCTCCACTATGGCCCTTTTGGGAAAAAGTTTGGACACCCCTGTTCTAGAGGGTCCCAACCCAAACTTAAGGGATCACTGATATAACTATGCATTGATGGTGAAGTAGCTCTACATGCTCTAAAGAAGTCATCATTGCAGAGAGCCTTATATAAACACAGTCCATTTACCTTTTTTTCTCCATCCTTTCACTCTGGCCATGTATGTGGAGGTGGAGGTGGTATAGATCTCATTTGTTCTTAAGGTGTGTTTGCTCATGTGTGCTGGGCCTCGATAAGAACCAACCACTCTATATGTTCCTATAGTATTCATCTCCAAGATGACAGGAGCTTCAGACCCAGCATACTGGCTGTGTGTCAGCTACCGGCATTTTTCTGTGCATGTCATTTAATCAGAACATTGAAACGTCTCAGCAGCATGCCTCGCAAGTCTTTGCCCTGTCTCACTGACTAACAAGCAGAAGAATAAGGGGCCACGCACATATGTCAACCAAAACAGACAGACGAATGATAGATTCAGGGCTGTTTTGGCTTTCTATAGGCTACATTTATTAACAGAAAACTGGGTGTGATGGCACTTCAGGTATGTTGTATGGAGTACAAGTTTAAAAACTTTTGTTTTTTTCCAGGACAGTTGTTAGATAAAGGAAGTCCCTTGAAAAGCTCTTTGTCTTTAAGAACCAGATGTGCCGAAGGTCTGTGAATAAAATATGAACATTGTCATACGGGTGACACATATCTTGTCGTGTGATCTCCCTCGTTCTCTGCATCTTTTACCCTTCCCCTCTCTACTCTTACACCATCTGTGTGTAACCTGTGTTTTCGCGTGTAAAAGAAATCGATCTGATGACTTGTCTCTGGAACTTGTGCAACACAAAAAGCATCACATAACATCCAAAAGAAATGCTGTCTCTCACTTTTTGTGCACACGGCATTGATTTTTGACTAAATCCTATTACCCCGTGACTAACGCCTATAATCACATCTAAATTGTATACAGTGAATATAGAGTGATTGGTACCACTATTTTCCTTTAGTGTATTGATTATTCAGTAAAGTAGATCACACACCTTGACTCCTTTGCTGTGTTGGACACTTGCAGCCATGTAGTAACTGTTGAATCCCCTGGAAGTTGCAGTGTGTTTTTGGGAGCCGTAAAAGAATCGGAACAAAACGGAGCTGAGTTAGCCCATTGAACACAAATGTCAGCAACTTTGCCAATGAGGTGTAGTTATAACCTCAAGGGTATCCAAAAAACTGGACAGTGGTACCTTGACCTACAAGTGTCCCAACTAAAGTGTCCCCCACCCTCAGTGAATGCCGCAACATCTGCTCAGCATCCTGCATCTCACTCATTCACTTTAAGCAGTTGGGTCAAAGTGCCTCAAGTTGTCTGATTCCCTGAGTAAATGCTGTACATAGTACTCAGTTAGACTAGTTTGTTACAGTACAATCTATTGTTATGTTTTTTTCAAATTGCCTTGGGGGTCTGGTTAAGATTACTGGCATCTTAATTCATTTCAATGGGAAAATTGATTTGATATGTGAGTAACTTAAGTTACGAGCTTGTCACTTAACACATCAAGCTAAGTCAAGGCACCACTGTATCAGCCTTACCTCACCTTATAAAACACTCCACTGCACAACAAAGTAAAATGGTGATGGTGGGTGGACATGGTGACCTAAAATGCAAATGGTCTACAGATCCAGTTAAGTTTAATCAGGGACTTCATGTTACTCTACCAACGTCAAAGGGTTTAATTTAAAGCAACTCTTTTCCAAATTGTTAGAGCATTCTGGAAACCACAAGTTCTTGTTTATTCGTTTTTGACTTTATCTCAGATACTTTGACCAGAAACCACACAAACATCAAGCCAAAAAGTTGGACTTTCGCAGCATTAGAAAAAAATAAATCTAAACCAGGCTGCAAATTTTAAAATGATTTAAAGCCTGGTTCAAGAAACAGCTTAGGTCTGAGTCCCTTATACCTATGATGACTATGATGAGTTGAGCAGAGTTGCTTTGTAACAGCATCAATAACAGCAACTAGCTAAAGTGCTTGCTGACGTCTGTGATTCCACCATGAAAAATAGTGCGCAGCTCTCACCAACCCTAGATTTAGAGATGCAAAATATCCCAAAGAAAAAACAGACAAAAACCTGTCATGTTTAGTTTATATTGTAGATAATGTAAAAGGAGGTAACAGGCTGGATGCATAGTCCACACATGCTCACAAACTTTGATGTAGTCATACTTGGGCAGGTGGACTGTGGAAGCCAATAACTCAACTTTGAGCCAGAGCAGCCAATAGAAAATCAATGCAGAACGTATAAATGTTCAAGTGGAAACGTGCAAGTGCTAACTATTAGACACGTGAGAAAAGCGATTCAGCTAAAATATTTAGAGAAAACCAAGACAAATGAGCTGAGAAAGATAAGGAGAGATAAAAAGATCTGTCAGTAAAATTATAGTGAATAAAAAAAAACAGTTTCCATACATCCAACATGCAAAGCACAATTCAAAACACTTTGTTTAATTTATAAAATATATATCTGTTCTCCAATCAATTGCAAATCAAAGCTAATTTAGTAATTGCAAAGTCCTCCAGGAGAAGAGCCCAAATAGCATGTGAGCAGTGACATTAAAGGAAGCCCCTGACAGAGCACGTTAAGAGATAATACTGTTGTACTGGGTGAGGTTCAAAGCGGATGTCTTGACCAGCCAGGGGATAGCTAATAGAAAAATCTAATTCAAACCCTTCACAGAATAGATTATAAAGACACTCCAGGCTATAGAAGAGAAGCAGTCAATTCAGGGGTGTGTCAGAGAGGAGATAAGGGATTAGAGCGAGCTCTTCCTGGAAATTCTACAGCTATTTCAGTCATTTCGGAGACATGTAACCTAATTTTGATAGTAAAGTTTTTGTGTTTGAAGTTTAATCATTGAAGAAAAAGCTAAATGTTTTATCACGTCTCTACTGCAGTTAGGTAAAGACTTGGTTTTGTATTTTCGCATCACGTTACTCAAGGTGTAGGAACAGGAGTGAGTCTTTGGGTAATGAATGAATTATCTCTGACTATAGTCCAATAAGTGTGAAAGCTAACAGGTTTTTTAAAAAAAAGGCATTGATTGCTTTTAAAGCTTGCACTGTGGGTTTGTATTCCAAGAGGCAGGCTGTTTGCATTATGGAGGAAAACTCTGAACAACATCTCCAATAGATATATAGGTATATGAATAAATGAATAAAAAAATTGTATTTTCTATGCCATGGCTGGGCTTTTTGATTGGCATACTGCAGCTCGAGCATTATGTTGAGATACAGTATGTCAGGAGGCTCTTAACCACACCTCTGTATGTAGTCCTGAAGATGCTGGTGGGTGGGTGGGTTCCCGTGCTGTATGTAAACAACTCCTTTCAACCGGTGGTGGATGTAAAACAGGTGTAAGCATACTTTTTGAAATCCTTTAATGTAGAAAAAAATCACAAATTATATGCTAAAATGGTCAGTGGCACTGTAGCCAATTACTGGTTAACAGCTACAGCTACATTTCATTGAGTTACTAGTCATGTTTCTTAGTCTTATAACGTTAATTTGTTGTGAAGCTGGAAGACTGGAATGTCCACACCCAAACTTTCAAACTTGTTTAATAAGATGAGCATCCTAATGTGAGTGCTGATTGGATCACCTTGGCTTTTCGAACAAGCTTCATGTGCGCGCCACAGGAACTGAAGTCATTAGCTCTTCCTTATTTGCTCAGTTTTAAAAATAGAAGGTGTATTACTTGATTTAGAAGTCATAAGAAATATTAAAAACATAGATTCTACCCTTTTGATCTCAGGGGTGCACAGATCTTACTTGTTGTTGGACTCTTGAAGACAGGGGAGTCAGTGTTCAGGCTAAACAGATGCTCTCTGTTCCCAGGAGGCAGCTGGGCTGGCTGCACACAAACACACACGCAGGTGCACCAAAGTGCCTATTTAGACACTTGAATGCAGATACTAGTTCCTCCTAAGCGTAAAAATGGTTAGAAGGGGAGATAGCTGCCACTTATGGACCTGACCAGTGTCAAATAAAAATGACCTCAAAGTCCAGTTCACAAAACCTTGATGAACAAGTTTATAAGTTATCCTTTCTTCAAAAAAATCTCCAGCTTTACAATTATACACAGACTACCTTTAAAGCTAAGGAAATCCCAGTAAAACATCCCAAACCTCGGCTTTTGTAACTTAACTGTAGGCTAAACATTGAGCTCAAGTTTTAACCTTTAACACAATTCTCCTTCATGAAAGAATCTCCTGATTACACCACTCGGGGATTAAACAAATGATAAATAAAGTGCTGTTTTTAGCGGGCTGGATTGTGTTCAGTATTACAAGAGTCACTTTATTTTCATGCGCTGTTACTTTCAAACTAAGTGAAAAGCTCAAAGTCCTGTGGATCACAAATATGTTTCTTTGCATACTTGCTAACATCAGCAAATATTGATGTCTTTATTGCGGGGCAGAAGATCTTGTTTTTTGAGATAACCAGCTTTGTTGTCATGTGAGGAGATCTCGTATGAAGTGAAGTCCTCCAGCAACTCCATCGGCTGGAGGACTCGCACGAACTGTCATGATGTATTAGTTTGGAAAGTGAAAGTGAAAATGAATGCAGTGGATCTTCTTTTTAACACTCCTTGTCTTTGTTCAAAATAACTTTTTACCAGATACTTCACAACAAAGTCATGTATTTATCAGCAGTTCCAAAGTGCTGCTGTTTGAAATGTGAAGACGAGAAAACTTTGTGAGTTTACCGGAGTTTAGTATTCATTTAGTACTACTCACAGTCTGGTACTCTGAAATGTGTTGCTACTGTGTAACGTTAGTGAATCCTGGTTATGTCCTTCCAGTGTTCATCTTTCAAGCAGAGCCTGGTTCACCATTTTGACAGACTCTCAGGTTTGAACACATGAGTTTAACTGTTACATGCGGGTTGAATGAACATTTTCTAAAGCAGCTCGATGCCTGTTTGAGCCTTTAGCTCATGTTTTTCAAGGATTCAAAGAACTTAACTGTCATGCCAGCTCACATTTGTACGTTAGTGGTACAAAATTAGTGCTCAGGTCCCAGTTTTTACAAACCAAACAAATCATAAATAAATCGTAAGAGAGTACAGCAAAACAGTATAAATATAAAAATGCTATGAATAGAAAGATCAATTTAGATTAAAAAAATTAAATAAAAGATCAAGTGAAAAATACACATTAAAGAGAAAATTTGAAAAGCCTAAATAAATAATAAATACACAGCAAGACAGTATAGCAAAAAGTAAAATACAAAAATACTAAAATAAATTTAGCCTTTAGCCTATGCTCTATCACTATTTGCTGTCAGACAGTCCAGCTCCAGTGTTCACTATTACTACTAAATAAATCACAGTTATCATTTCCAGCAGAGAAAAACTAAGATTTCTCTTCTCACAGCTGAACCTTTTCAGCCAGTGTGGTGTTGTCATAGAGACCTCAGGCGAGCCTTAAATCAATCTGGTCAGTCTGACCTGTTTAGTCCCAATCAGGCATAGAAATAACCTATTTCAGTGCTAACAATCTCTTTAAATTAGGGATTAAGATCAGACATATCTAGAAGTGCAACTTTTTCCAGGATCACTTAATAAGTCCTTACAGTCCCTTTCATAATGTAAGCATGCAAAATGGACTTTCCTCCATGCACTAATGTCAGTCTGAATGACTAAAGTCACATTTCTTGTATGTGGAGTAAATTACGTGGCTGGAATACTCATAAGAATTGCAGTAAAAGCTTCAAAATTGTAGTGTCTAAAGTTTTTTTGAAGCCATTTGACATGCACTCATTGTGTCAAACACTCTGGTAGGAAGAGGACAGCAATCTATGAGCTTCCCCACCAGAGCTTTAATGAGTCCATGTTTCTCCTTCTTTTTTTTTTTTACCCTTAATTACTTCTTATGAAAAGGTCAGGCCTGTGCATGTGTGCCTCTGAGGTGTTTCACTCTTAATTTACTATTCATTTCAGCTCCCCATTGCCTCATTCCTTTCATTTATACATATTGATGTTGAAGTACATCATAAACTCATTACCCAATAGAAAAAAAAGTAGTATGAACCAGCAAGGGCTTCCTTGACATTTACACAGTGAACCGGAGGAGATAAGGCACACAGAGATCTCTCCTGTCTTTTCCTCAGCAGACTTAGGAGGAGGATGCCAGCAGGGCGGTGGTGGTGGTGATGGTAGAGTTGGAGGAGGGCTGATGGAGGCAGAGCTTCCTGTCTGTCTCTCTGCTTC
>RPOG01006927.1:5177-20944 GCA_008086565.1 Thalassoma bifasciatum
GTGACATGATCTTGGACCTGAAATAAATATCAAAGCAGTGAGAAAATAAATACCAAATGAAGTGACCCGACACTTGATTTGTACACAGACATACAAAGGTGCATTACATAAAGTAAATTCACTGATCAACATCAACCAAATGTTGCTTCAAATACCTCTATAGACAACCTCATCATTTTCATCATCTTCTTTGAAAGGAAAGCAGCTGATCCAGTAGGACAGATCAAACTCTTTGGTCTGTGAAGAAGCTTCAGTTGATCCTCTTCCTGAATTCCTCTTCAGTGTCACATCAATAATCCTGAGGAGCTTGTAGCAGGCGTCTTCTCCTTTCTTTATGACTGAGTCCAGTATATTTCTTGCTTTGTCAAACTCATCTTTTTCTGCATTTATCTTACTGACCTCTTGAACATGAAACACTTCGTCATGATGCAGATTATCTACAATCATTGATAAATTCCTTAAGTGTGTCACAAGGTGGCGTCTGGCAGAGCTGACGTAGTCCAGGGCAGACTGTGATGTACACGCCATGTTTCCCTGCTTCAGTCTGTTCTGCACACAGACCCACCTTCAGAGATCTGAGAGAACAAAAGACCAGAAAAATATCATGTTCATGTTCTGTAACAACTCATTTTCCTCTTATGATCCAAACATAGTGCTAACAGGAGTGTGCAAACATCATGACTGAGAAGAAAACACTCCAAACACAAGGTCTGTTATTAAAGACTCCAAGATCAATACCTAAGAACTGGTTTGGGAACTGAACCTTGATTGGTGCGTCTTGCTTTTTCAGTATGACAAGAGCAAGATGGAAATTTCAGGTTCATATTCAAATGTGTAATATAATTCAGTGTTGTTGTAATCTTTATTGGTATTATTATTATTATTATTGTATCAATTTCCAGTTGGGATGCAGGGTTCAGTGATTTTTCAGAGATGGTTCACATATTTTCACAATAATGAAAACGGGTCAGGGGTGCAAAGGTGAAAAGTATACAACCCCTCTATGGAGGTCCTGAAATTTTTGAATATTTCATATTTAAAAGCATCAGTCTGATGCATTTTGAGAGAAAGATAAAACAGAATTAAAAGACAGTTTAAATGTATCACAAAGTATCTTTTTATAAATGGTCACATTATGCTATATGAGAAATCTTTGACTGTTGAAGAGAGTACTTTACGTGTTGTCATGTCGAAGTTCCCTCATCATCTACCATCTCATTTATTTCCCATGAAGGTTTATGAAACTAGACGTGCTCGGTTAACAAAGTGTGCAGTGTTTGGTTAGTCCATCGTCACTCCCTCCCGATTTCCTGACATAAGATATAGACAAGTTTCAAGTCGTAGTCGAAGGCTCCAGGTGTGTCGGCAAGAACACAGGTGCTGGGTAGGTTTCAGGGATTTAAATGAAGATTTTTAGTGATCAACCAACTCTTTCCATTCCTGAGTTTGGTGAGGAGACCTAGTTACAAACATAAACATAATGCATCCCCACACATCTCTCACACTTATAAACTGAGCCTTATGCTCTCCCTGAATGTTCTACACACACTAAAACTCACCCTGCACATAACAAGAAACAATAATAGGAAAAAGTAGAAATAAACAATACAAGCAACTTAACGAGCGCGTGAGCTAGCAACGACAATTCAATCAAACCAGTCGCACTTTCGAAGACCGTGGTCAACTGAGCCGCACTTACTTTTCGAGTGCGCAAATACTTACAACAATGCAGTAAATGAGCAGGGTGCATGTACGTCCGCTTTTCAAAATAAAAGGACCCACAGTAGTATCGTTCATATCTTTAGACCGTAGCAAAGTCTCCTTTTAACACCCAGGTATTACATATTTTACCATTTTTGACTCACTGTAAATACAGTTTGATCAATAATTCTTGGCTATGGGTGGTATATTTGTGTTCTACTCATTCAGCACTACAATTGTACCTGATATCAAACATTTTTACTGTAGGAAATTAGAGACATTAAACATCAAAGTCTAATAATTTCAAACAAAGATGGCATGTGAGAAAGCTAATTCACCATTTTTGACTGACTGTAAAAACATTTTTATCAATAATTCTTGGCTATAGGTGGTATATCTGTGTTCTACTCATCCAACACTACAATTGTACCTGGTATCAAACATTTTTACTGTAGGAAATTAGTGATATTTAATATCAAAGTCCCATAATTACACACAAAGATGGTGTATAAGAGCTATTTCACCTTTTTGACTGACTGTCAGTACAGTTAGACCAATAATTCTTGGCTATGGGTGGTATATCTGTGTTCTACTCATCCAAAACTACAAGTGTACCTGATATCAAACATTTGTACTGTAGAAAATTAGAGATATTAAACATCAAATTCCAATATTTACACGGAGATTGCAAATCACAAAGCAATTTCCCTTTATTTGACTGACTGTAAAAACAGTTTGACCAATAATTCTTAGCTATGGGTGGTATATTTGTGTTCTACTAATCCAGCACTACATCTGTACTTGATATGAAACATTTTTACTGTGGGAAATTAACGATAGATAATATCAAAGTCCCATATTTACACACAGAGATGGCATATAAGATGGCTATTACACCTATTTTGATTGACTATAAATACAGTTTGACCAATAATTCTTGGCTATGGGTGGTATATCTGTGTTCTACTCATCCAACACTACAATTGTACCTGATATCAAACATTTTTACTGTAGAACCTTGGAGATATTAAACATAAAAGTCTCATATTCTCACACAAAGATGGTGTGTAAGAGCTAATTCAACTTTTTTGACTGACTGTAAATACAGTTAGACCAATAATTCTTCGCCATCGGTGGTTAATCTGTGTTCTACTCATCCAGCACTACATCTGTACCTGTTTTCAAACATTTTTACCGTACAAATCTGGAGATATTTAATATCAAATTCTCATATTTACACACAGAGATGGCATATGAGATAGCATATTTCACCTTTGGTATACATACCATCCACACCCAAGAATTGTTGAAAATAATGTATTTACACTGATAATGTTTTTACAGTCAGTCAAAAAAGGTGAAATGTGCTATCTAATACTCCATCTTTGTGTGAAAATATTGGATTTTAATATTAAATATCTTTAATTTCCTACAGTACAAATGTTTGATATCAGGTACACAGGTAGTGTTAGATGAGAAGAACACAAATATGGGGCGCGGATGGCCGAGTGGATAAGGCTGCGCACCATGAGGCTAAGTCCTCGAGCGGGCGGCCCGGGTTCGAATCCGACCTGTGGCCAATTTCCCGCATGTCACTCCCCACTCTCTCTCCCCTTTCCGACACTATCCACTGTCCTCCTCTATCAAATAAAGGCACAAAAAGCCGAAAAAATAACTTAAAAAAAAAAAAAAAAAAAAAAAAGAAGAACACAAATATACCACCCATTACCAAAAATTATTGGTCTAACTGTATTTACAGTCAGTCAAAAAAGGTTAATTAGCTCTTATTCACTTATTCTGTGTGTAAATATGGGAATTTGATGTTTAATATCCATAATTTTCTACAGTAAAAATGTTTCATATCAGGTACACTGGTAGTGTTAGATGAGTACAACACAGATATACCACCCATAGCCAAGAATTATTGGAAATTTGATGTTTAATATCTCTTGGTTTCTACAGTAAAAATGTTTGATATCAGGTACAGTTGTAGTGCTGAATGCGTAGAACACAAATATACCACCCATAGCCAAGAATTATTGATGGAACTGTATTTACAGTCAGTTAAAAATGGTAAAATATGTAATACCCGAGTGTTAAAAGGAGACTTTGCTTAAGATATGAACGATACTACTGTGGGTCCTTTTACTTTGAAAAGCGGACGTACATGCACCCTGCTCATTTACCGCATTGTTGTAAGTATTCGCGCACTCGAAAAGTAGCGAAAGTGCGGCTGGCTTGACCGCGGTATAGAACCAGCCTAACTACGGACGATATGATGTACAACACAGGCTCAATTGTAAATATATTCACTCATGTTAAAACATGTAGTTCTTTAAACATCACTTATGTTCTCAGAGACGCACAAACAAAATTCGTCCTGCATAATGAACAACTAACTTGACTCTGAAGTCAGTCTCTAATCCTCAGCGCGGCTCTCACTCCTCATCCACGACAGCTGCGCGTGCACGCTGCGTGCTGAGGAAGCACGATGCGCGCGACCTCTCACTCTCTCTCTCTCTCTCTCTNGATTGTTTACTCCTCTTCAGTTATCCACAGGATCACAAAATCAGGACAGTATATACAGTTATCTTTCTCCAACTAACCTCTATTCCCTTAATATGTTTACTTTCAATCTCCTACAGTTACCCCCCAAACTCTCTCCTTCCTCCTGCCTCCTGTTCCCATTTAACGTCTTTTAGTTTCCCTGAACTCCCTCTAATAATGTCTAAAGAAATCATTCAGTACTTCTAACTCAGTAACAAAATAAACGTAGGAAATTTATAACAAAGAGTGTCAGGTTTAGAATGCTGTTATAGTCCTGTAGTCTAGTGGTAAGGACTGTTGAAAGTCAGAATGTAAATCAACAGCTACTCGTGGAGGAGCCATTGGTTGGACGGCTGGATCATCTTCCCATTGTGCTTGTGTTCACGTCTTATCTCGGTCTGCAATTTCTCCCATTTTGCTCTTTGCTTCACTTCCAGCAACTGATTCGTTGAAAATTTTCTGACAAAAAAAATAATTCCCCTTGATGTATAATGGATGAACAATAACAGAAGTGAACATAGTGAGCTGGTATTTTACGACCAAGTTTGGCCAGGGTAAGCTGTGTCACATTACATGCAATCATGTGTTTGATGTTCGGCCGAATGCCTCGTGCAGCCAGCCCAACAGGAATCAAGTGCAGCGTGCAAAGAGGTCAAGTCTTCGCTCTTTGTGTCAGTCCAATGGCCTGAACTTCTTCATACGTGTGTCCTGTTGAAGTCTCTTAAGCAGTTTTGCTGTACAGCTAGAACAAACTGAGCTGGTAATTTTTTTTCAGCAGCCTGTGTCATCACATCATAGCCACACAGGGCGAGAAGAGAAGCTCTTGTGAACGCAGCAAACACCAGTGTCTCCATCTGAGGTGGCCTGGTTGTGCCACTGTGTCTTATGTCCCCATCTCATGTTTTACAGTAAAAGTGGGCAGTACAAATTTGGTGTTTTTATGACATCACACTTACCAAGGAAAAAATATGCTCTGACAATAAAGTTCTCACAAAAGCACTGACGTCAGCACAGCTGCCGGCAACAAAAAGCACAAACTGCAGTTTAATTTCAAGTCAGTGTTCATGTTCAGGTCACAGCACAGACCAGGTTCCAGTGTTCCAGGTTCTTCTGTTTATTTGGCCGGACACCGGGATGGCTGTGCTTCTTTGTCCATCGGTACAAATCATGGAGTTCTGCGCAGTTTCCTCAACAAGTCACAGTTCGGTTGCACCATGTTTTCAGCTGACTTAATCTGTCCACCTTCCAGTATATCTCCTGCCTAAACAACCCCAAAGAGAAGCACTTTTGATGAAAGATTCAGCAGTGGTTCTTTTTGGAGTGGTCTGGGAGAAACCTTTTCACTCTACTGCTTCCAAATCCAGGCGTTGCACATGTCAAATAACAGCCCCAACAAGAAGCACTTGCTGATTTGAACTGACAGGTCAGTGCTCCAGTTTGGGTCATGATACAGACTTGAGATAAATACAAGAATTGTTGTCCATTGACAAACAGATGATCGTGTGTTTCACTACTGCTCAGCAACAGTACCCCAACAAGTAGCACTTACTGCAGTCAGATATCAAGTCAGTGCCTGTGTTTGGATATGCTGCTGACAAATTGGATGAACTATTACAGAATTAACAAAGTGAGCTGGTATTATTGTTTTGCAGCCTGTTGCACATAACATTGACCACATGACAACTGCCATGTGGAACTGCCCTAACAAGAAGCACTTACTGCATGCAAAGAGGTCAAGTCTGTGCTCAAGTTGGGTCAGTCAACTGGCCTTTACTTCTTCTTCCTTGTGTCCTGTTGAAGTCTCTTGAGCAGTTTTGCTGGACATCCTCTGACATGAGTCCCTGGAGCCTTTGAAGTCTAAGTTCAAAAACATGACTCCTGGTCTTCAAGTTTCAATCCTCTTGATGGTTGCCCAAACATCTAATCGAGAGGCACCTAAGAAAAGGGCCCATAAACAAGCCTCTGTTTGCATCTTTGGCATGGCAATCCTTGAACATTGTAACCCCCTATTCACATGAGGGTTTTCTTGTTTCAACCCTGTCAACAGCAGAAAAAAGAAACAAGGTAAGAGTGAGCAGCTAATTTTGTATTATTTGGAAAACACATTTACCAGGGACAAGATATGTTCTCACAACAAACTAATGAAAACCCACTGTGGTCAGCAAAAATACCCCAACAAGGGCACTTACTGCATTCTACTCACAAGTCAGTGTTCATGTTAGGGTCACAGTACGGACCAGGTTCAAGTGTTTGGTGTTTCTCTGTTCATTTGGTTGGACACTGGCAGGGCTGTACTTTTCTGTCCGTCCTTACAAGGACCTCCACACAGCTTCCTCCAAAGGTCAGTTTGGTTGCACATTGCTTCCAGCAGACTTAATCCATCCACTTGTCAGGAATGTTCTTGCCAAGACAGCCCCAAGGAGAAGCACTTTTTATGAACGGTTCAGCAGTGGTTCTTTTTGGATTCGTCTGAAAGAAAGCTTGAATCCGTGGCTTCCTAATCTGGGTGTTGCTTGTGTCCAATAAAACAGCCCCAACAAGAAGCACTTGCTTATTTCAACTGACAGGCCAGTGCTCCAGTTAAGGTCATGATACAGACTTTAGATAAAAACAAAGATTGTTGTCCATTGACAAACAGATGATCATGTCTTTCACTCCTGCTCAGCAACAGGACCCCAACAAGTAGCACTTACTGCAGTAAAATATCAAGTGAGTGCATGTGTTTGGGAAATGCTGCTGACAAAATGGGGCGTGGAAGAATTATAACAGAAAAAAACATATTGAGCTGGTACGTTTCTTTGGCAGCCTGTATCACCTTAAAAAACAGGCACAGCAAGACAAGCCCAAAGAGAAGCAGTTGTGAACACAGCAAACATCAGTGTCTCTGTTTGAGGTGGTCTAGTTGTGCCATTGCATGTTTGGCCAACTGCCATGTCCATCGCCCCCACAAGAAGCACTCACCACATACAAAGAGGTCAAGTCTGAGCTCAAGTTGGGTCAGTCAACTGGCCTGTACTTCTTCTTACTTGAGTCCTGTTGAAGTCTCTTGATCAGTTTTGCTGGACATCCTCTTACTTGAGTTCCTGGAACAGTTGATGTGGTCTCAGTTCAATGACCTGTCCCCCTTGGTTTTTATGCTGCCACCCTGCTATCAAGTCAGTTTGATCTGGTCTTACAGTTTCAATGCTCTCTACGGTTGCCCAAAAAGAATTGTAGTACTTAAGAAAATGAACCTGTCGATATTCTCAGTCATCCAGGTCAAGATAAATCACAAACAAGACAAAAACATGTCAACTGGACCAACCTTGTGCGAGTAGAAGACGTATGACCCCTCGTCCATGAAGCTTCTTCAGTTCTGAAAGTCTGGTGTGGAGTACTAGATATTTATACACCAGGAGGCTGGTGGCAAAACAAGTGGTCATGTGACCCCAAACCAATAGACTCCTTAGGTGTTAGTGTGAGTCGTTAGCCCTGATGGGCAGTCGTTCCCCCTCCCCGCCCTCTTTTGGGAGTCACTCTGGTCACCTGACTGCAGGTGTGAAAGATGGCTGCACCTCCTTGGGAGGGCTCTCACATAAAGAAAATGGCCTATAACCAAGTCTCCATTTGCATCTTTGGTGGGTCAATCTTTGTCTGATGTAACATCTAGTCACATGAGGGCCTTCTTCCTCCACTTTAATCCACAGCAAAATAAACACATCAGATGAAAGTGGGCAGTTAAACTCTGCTGTTTCTGAGAAACCACATTTTCCAGGGACAAGATATGTTCTCACAACAAAGTCATCAAAACCCACTGTGGTCAGCAAAACTACCCAAACAAAAAGCACTTACTGCAATCTACTTTCAAGTCAGTGTTCATGTTTGGGTCACAGTACAGACCAAGGGTCTATTGCACAAAAGTAGAATTCAGATATCCAGGATGAATTATTGAGCCTTGTTCAATGAATCCATAACAAGAACACCCAGGCTAAAAAGACTAAACCAGGATGAACAGACATGGATTCATCAAGCCATGTGAAACCAATCCTGGATCAGTGCACACACACACGGCTTTGTTAGATAGACCCTGCCATCCATCACAGATTCATCGATTCACCATGGCAACGAGAGCAGCGTATTTTCCGCCTTCAGAGGCAGAAATCCTCATGGAGGCTTATGAGGAGGAAAAGGACCAATTAAAGAAGAGAGACAACACCACCACAGATATAAATTACCAGCAGAAAGCATTGGAAAGCACCGCCCTAATGCATAATTAGTGCGCAAAAACACACCCCGTTCTCTGAAATTTCACACCAATAATCCAAAAAGATAATCAACATCTCCAAAAACAGATCCTTTCAATACTTTTAGATTAATGTTGAGGTGAACAGAACTTTTTGATTTTGATGAACTCTGTGCATTGTTTGTGATGTGAACTGATTTAAATGGTCTTCATCTTAGAACTGCAGATGTCTGCCATGGTCTCATCAGGTCCATGACTCCTGAGTCTTTCAGATCTCTGGAATCTATCAGCACCTGTCACATATTGAGCCACACAACCTCTGTTAATAACCACTTTTCACATCAGGGCTGTGTCATGTTTGTCACTCTATCCTGAGGTTGTGAAGACGAGATTTTGCATTGACAGGAGAACTTTCTGATGTGTTGCTGGAGAACAGGGGGTAAACCTGCCAGTCTTTTCTCCTGACACCATTCACAGACCCCAGGAATCACAGCAGACCTACAATCAGGCCAGGAAAAGGGACAAGGCCGAAATGACCTCTGACCTCCTGATGGCACGCCCTCACCATCTTCAAAACTTAGGGGTCAGCCCTGTGAGGGGCATATGACATCACTGTGACATCACTGTGACATCACTGTGGCCTGTGCTGTCCTACACAATGTGGCCGACCTGAAGAAGGGGAGGACCCCCAGAGCACCATCACACATGGACTGAGACAATCCTGTCTCCTCCCTGATGACCACAGTGGTCGATGGTCAGGGACCAGTGTGTGTTACAGTATTTTACTCACCAAGCATCTTTTGAATTTAGTCAGATATGTATGGGGTTAAAACAGTGTCAAAATTCACAAATGCACACAGAAGGATCCACAAATGCACAGACAAATCCACAAATGCACAGAGAGCGACACGCAAATGCACTGACAGATATATTTTGCTGTGAACCCCGCTGCATTTGTGTGTGGATTTTTGACACTCCCCTGACGCGCTTCACAAATGCACAGACCAATGTCTGTTGCCAATCAGATGTCTCCCTCCTATTCAGCCAATCACAGCAGCGCAGCTTCGAGGGTTTGTTTCAGTGCGATCGTTTAGCGTTGCATCTGCGCATACAGAAATGCTAACATCTTTATTATTATAAAAATCATCTTTATTGTTGCTCTTGCACCAGAACTTTGATTTTAATCGAAAAGACTCTTTAAACCGAACTATCTTTGTCGGGCTCTCGCGCTCCGTCCTCCAACTGTGTCCGTTCTGCTCCTTGACGCTGCGCTGCTGTGATTGGCTGAATAGGAGGGAGACATCTGATTGACTACAGACATTGGTCTGTGCATTTGTGAATCGGAGCACGTCAGGGGAGTGTCAAAAATCCACACACAAATGCAGCGGGGTTCACAGAAAAAATATATCTGTCAAAGCATTTGCGTGTCGCTCTCTGTGCATTTGTGAATCTGTTTTTTTTGCATTTGTGAATCTGTTTTTGCATTTGTGAATCTGTTTTTGTATTTGTGAATCTGTTTTTGCATTTGTGAATCTGTTTTTGCATTTGTGAATCTGTTTTTTGCATTTGTGGATTTGTCTGTGCATTTGTGGATTTGTCTGTGGATTTGTGGATTTGTCTGTGCATTTGTGAATTTTGACACTGTTTTAACTCGATAGATATGTTGTACAGCAGCAGAGACAGGTGCTGTGAATTTCAGGTAAATATGGCCTTCATCTCCAGAGGAAGTTATTTATTTATTTATTTTATCCAATTTAAATTGATTTGGCCTCTCATGATGTTTGTGTTGTTTACTTTGTGTAAGCAGGGAGGTTACAACATTATATATTTGTCCATTCATTTGTGTGTGGATTTGCCCTGCATTTATTTCAGTGTTAAGACATGTAGGTGTATTATACACAAACATTTGAATGTGTAACTATCCTTATGTTCTGTATCATGCTTTAAATTTGTGCTTTCTGTCTTGTAGTGTCACTTTGTGAGTTCAGTTTTGAAAAAGAGATGATGGTTTACCTGCTTTGATTTATCCTGATTCAATAAAGGAACATCAAGTTACACTTTGCTTTGTATTATGTCTATTTATTTATTTATAAAGTGAATAAGTAAATAAATTATTGATGATAAATGTTTAGAAGACCTACCTTCCACCCCACTTCATACAAAGCCAGTGGGCTCTGAGTGGGACAGCTGCGTGGAAAAAGGCCGCTGACAAAAGCCAAGCCAAGTCATACCAGGGCTGACCAAAAGGGTCATTGGCCCATGCCCACCACTTTGAATTAATACTGATAAAGCAGACGCCTGCACACACACTGGAATTTCACCAAGCAAGTCCAGCTGAGCACCTTTGCCGTGACCCGGATTGAACCGGGGTTGCTGCGGCCACACCACAGAGAACTAACTACTATATGATCACGGCTGCTCTGCTGGGCTGCAAGCATTCTTCTAGCCTCAGAGCAGATAGAGTCCTGAATTGGAATTGGCTTGTCTTCAGTGGCTGCGTCTCATCTGCACTAAATGATGTCTCCTCTCTCTTTGTGACACCTTAAGTAGTTCTGGAGCCGCCATATTAAAGGCTGCCCCATTTGCACTAATTTGCTTGGAGGAGAGAGGATGGAGGAGACTGATCAGATCTTTGAGGAAGTTTTTTCACTGACAGACACGCCCCCACACAAGATGACGGTCTCTGATTGGACGGTGCTCCAGTTCAGAAACTTTCTTTGACATTTCACATCAGCGGAGTTAAATGATAGAGAAACCACAGAGCTGAAAAAAAGTCTCTGAGGATAAACCTGAAACAGATCAGAAAGCTGGGATTGAAAATATTTTTGATGTGAGTTTGAAGAACAAAATGCTGAACACAACTGTCATTTTATCAATTAAACAGATCAATAAAACAGATCAATACCAGGTTTTATACCTGTATCACATTCATTATCCAATAATTCATATAGTTATATAATATAGAGCAAAAATAGTAATTCATGATCAGTTATTTCCCCTATTTATTTTCCTACAACTCCTCTTTCTTTATAGAGAGAATTTTAGTCAGAGAGAAAATCTGTCGGGACAAAAACAAATTACAGTTCAGTTCAAGAAGTTCCATTAATGAGCAGGAGGTTTGTAAAGAAAGACATGATTTCTATTTTAACCTGAAAGAATTTTTCCAGCGTCCCCATAAATTATAAGTTTCAGGGCTCACAATCAGATACACTCTGGATAACTTCAGGATACAAAATTAAAATATAATCCAATAATGGCGCATTTTACCCCTGAAGCGATCTGTGCGCTTCTTTATTGGACAGAATAAACAGAGCGCAGGCTTTCTTCATGTGAAAGTGTTTGTTAAACAGTTTAAAAAATAAGTTAAAGGAGAGACCTCTTCTCCGGTCCTACTTTGCCCCCAAGCCCTCACTCCCCCACTCCTCCATACACACACACACACACACACACACACACACACACACACACACCTAGGGCCTAGAGGGGCATGCTCACCAGGTGCAGTGGAAGGGACAGTAGGGACCACTTTCGCTGCACCCTTGGATGACTTGCTCCTCAGTTTTAATTGCACTTAAGTCGACACTATATGATACCAACCACACCACACTACATACACCCAGGGCCTTGGGGGGTGGACCAAGTGGCAAATGGTGGGTGGGGTCTCTCAGCCGATAATCTGGGAGGCTCCGCCCCCTGAGCTGCGTGGCGGTCTGCTCCTCAATTGTAACCATTTTAACTGCTTTTAGGACACAACCATCTACACACTACGGAGCGGGGGAGGTAGGATAGGGGGGGCCCTCCTCACACCCCTGTTTCCTGGCTGCTCCCTGGGGCGGGGGGGTAGGCGGGCCCCACTGGCCGGAGTTCGGGGCAGGTGATTTGGCTGGGGTCCGGCAGCGCCCAGGGCGTCCATTGCCCTACCTTAAAGCGAGGAGAGGTACAAAAAGATATCCATATATATTATAATATAATATATAATTTATAATAATATATAATATATATTCATATGGGCGTTATAAGGGGAGGGGGGGAGTGAAGTGTTGTTGTGTCATGTTGTTGTGGTGTCGCTGTCATGTTGTAGCTTTGTTGTGTTGTAGTGTCGTCATGTTGTTGTGTCGTGGTGTCATGTTGTTGTTGTGTCGCTGTAGTGTTGTGTAGTTGTGTGAATGAGCAGTGTGGACTGAATGATGTGGTCGTCCTTGTCTGTGATTGTCTTTGGCTGAATTGTCCCCTGGCCCACATTAGGGGGGTGAGGGCAAGGTTCCAGGGAGGGTTGGTGGGGTAAGGTATGGAGGGTAGGGGGGTCCCAGCGGGTTAAGATCGGGGGGCGTTGGGTTCTGGGGAGGGGGGGGGGCTCCATGGTCTCTGGGGCCTGGCTGCAAACGCTGGAGGCGGGCTCCGGCCCAGGGTGGGTGGCTGCCCAGGCTGGTCCTGTCCTCTCGGGGGCTGGGCCTGTCCCCCCCTTCGGGCTGGGGGCTGGCCACTGGGCTCAAGGGGCCCCGAATCCTGCTCCCGACACGCAATCGGGGGCCCGGCGTCTAGCGGGGCTGGTGGGCCCCTGCCCCTGGCCGCCGGGGACCCCTACCCCGCAAGGTCTGGGGACTGCCTCCCGCCTGCCCCTGTCTCCTCTCCCTGCCCCCTCCTTAGCTGTTACGTAGCTGTCTCCGGGATGGTCTGGCTGGGCTCTGCGCTCTGTCATAGCTGCCGGTTGCCCGGCGCTGGGGGCCCTCTACACTGTAAGCCCGGATAAGTTGAATCTACTCAAAAAAAGTGAGGAAAGTGGTTGCCCTAAAAAAGTTAAGTAATGTACAATGAAAACTTAAGTGAATTAAACTTAAATATGTGAAGTTCTGGAATTGTGTTTTTTAAGTACAGTAAACTTGATGTCAAGCTGATTTAACTTAAAATCTTCAGTATTATCAATTCATGTGTCCAATAAATTGTACTTAGCATTTTAAGTGGATAAATTTCATATTCATATTTTAAAAATATGTCAATACTAAAATCAGGGAAAAAAGGACAGAGCCAGAACATGTCTTTTTTTTTTTATTGAAAATGAATGCAAGTCAATGCAATAAAAACTCTATTTAGAATGCAGGCAAAAAACTGGCCCCAGAATTTCCAGAGAAAACTTCCACACAAAATATAAAAGTTTAGAGTCAGTGATGAGGTTATGATTTCGGGAGACTTTGTCCGTCTGTGAACAATAAAACTCAAAAAGTAATTGACGGATTTTGATGAAATTTTCAGGAAATGTTCAGCATGGGAAAAGGAAGAACTGATTCGATTTTGGTGTTGATCCAGATCAGCATCTAGCCGCCATGGTGAAAAATCTAATTTCTGTAAATAACTGCTGAACTTAATTAGATGTCATTATGAAACCAGTTGCTAACGATATGTTTTCATGGTCAAGGAATCTAAACATTGACATGAAATAAAGGTAGGACTAATATTTACGGTCAANGAAGAGAGTGACACATGTAAAGTAAACCCACCTTTGTTTGACGTAAAAGCTCAGACAGGAGTTGGCCAGTGACACCTTTCTTTTTCCTGAAGAGATCCATCAGGGTTGGGGAGAAACGGTCCAGTGCACCGAAGAAGTTGTCCTTGAGATTTTTTCCCACCACTCTGTTGAACTCACAGTAAACCTGAAACACAAAAAATACCAAACCATCTACAACTCACCATCTTTAAAGTTCAAACTCAAATTGTCAAACATAAACTGTCCTTGGAAAAACAAATACAGCTTTATTTTCAAAGCTTGTGCCTGCTTTACCATATGCCTGTGTTCCTGTGGAACTATCTATTAAAATCACATAGCTAAGTGGGCATAAGCAAATAAAATACATAGTCCTCTTTGTTAATACTCAGAACAATCATACAAACCTGTCTTTCTGTGAAAAGAGCTGGCCATCTTTGTACCATCTGGCTGATCTCATACACATCTCCAACAACTTCTTTTCTCCGCAGAGCAAACGTCACATCCATCTCTTTCTGGATGAAGGATCCATTTGGCGTTCTCTTCATCATTTCATTGACCAGAGCCTGACGAGATGCTTCCAAGTTGCTGTCATCCTTCCCTTCAGGATTCTCAGGGAGGAAATTGATCTCCCCCTTTCTTGGCTTTTTGATGTCTTTGTTGGGAGGTTCACCATCTGTGTATCTTCCACGTTTACCACTATTGACAGTGACCTCACGTCGACCAAGAAGGCGCATTTTGTTTCTGTAGTTACCCATCTTGAACTTTAGACTATTTCTCCATCCTTCCCAGCCAGAGGATGAGCCTGGTTCCTTGAGACATGGGTGGGTTTGCACTAAGGCTTTTGCAACAGCTTCAAAATCTTGCTTTGATGGGTATGCATCATATGTATACATGGTCTCAGCCAGTTTCTCAAGGATGTCGTGTTTCAGCTCTTTTGTTACTTGCAGATGTGCTCCATCCTTAAGGTACAATAGGTTACCTTGTCGGAGTCTGTATTCAACATCCACTGGAAACTTTGGAATTTCAAATTCTTCTGGCCACTGGAAACTTCTATCCAGAGAGGAGTTGGACAGGATTTCTGTATCTGCGAGGCTGCCTGAGTCACTACATGCTTCAGCTGGAGCAGTGACTGGTACAAGGGTAATGACAGGGATAATTTTGATCGTTGGCTTGTCTGGGAGCTCAGAGAGATCTGTCAGGTTACACAATTCGTTGTTAAAATCAGGATCTTGGAACTGCAAGGTGAAGCTGTAGTTTACTTGGAGCGAGCTTTGGAGCCAGTCAATCAAAGCTTCAACACTGTGAGGCTTTGCTGTCATTGTCATCTTTCTTATATCTGCTTCACTGACAATGATCCTCATAGTCATTCTCTTGTGCAGCCATCTGGGAAAAAATGATAAAATATTTAGCAAATAACATATCGCTTCAGAGTTACCATGAGATCACCTTGTACTCTATATGCAGATAATGGGAGGACATCATTCAGCTCTGACACCTTAAACAGAGACATTGTGGGGACACTGTGATAGAGCAGCTGGTAAGATCTCAAATGCTCTGTATACCATGCTGTCATTTTGTGGCAGACAAAAAAAATGTTTGTGTTAGCTGTAACAATATTTTCAATCTGAACAAAGTTCGGAAGACCTGAGCATGAGCCAGAAGAGAGAATCATGCCTGGTTGGTACTTGATTCCATCTATGCTGACAGATGATGCATCAAGAACTGGCCCTGGATTTGTGATCGTCTGAGCTATTTCTCTCTGAACATTCAAAGGGAAAGAGGCAAGCAAAACTGGTGCAACCTTTGTCATCTCAA